>PVJA010016718.1:0-43024 GCA_004027025.1 Myocastor coypus
TCTCTCTCTCTCTCTCTCTCTTTTCGCGAGCTGAGCAAGTCCCTTTCCTTGGAAACCTGATGGACTTTGCAGCGAACGCGTGGGAAACCCTCCTGGCTGCACAGTGCGGGGCGGGTCCGCTGGGTCAGCCTCTGCAGCTGTCCTCCCTGGACAGAGGCGGGCGCCACCTCTGGGCCACCTCGCGAAGCAGGGTCCTTCCCTCTTCAGGCCAGGCTGGATTCCAGAGATCTGGGGAGGGGACAGAGAGACTTAAAATACGGGCTGTAGCCGCGGTGCCAGAACCACCATTTTTTCTTCTTTTTTCAGAGCGTTGGTTCTCGAGAATGCTGAGGAGAGTTAAGGAAAGGGCAGGCGATAGCACCTCCTCGTCGCACGTGAGGACGCCGAGACCTAGGGAGGTGACAGTGCTTGTTCCGGGCCGACCCAACGGTGGGGGCGCAGCCTGGCTGCAGAGAGAAGGATGTCCGCCTCTGACCGAGTGCGCGTTCCCGAGGCGCACAGAGCAGCCACAGCGCTAGCGCGAGCTATTCACTCTTCATTCACCGATCAACACTGCCCAGATGTCGCCCTGCTGTCACAGAGTCAGTCAGTGCTTAAGGAACGAGATGGGAAGGACTCGGCCAGTGATGTGCGGCTGGGGTGTCTGCAGCTTCGAGGCCTCTCCTCTGGTTCTCCCGGAGGCCACACGGTTGAGACTGTTGCTGCTCGGGTGGAGCGTGGGCCGCCTCCTTCCTTAGCGGATTGCGGACCCACGGGCCGCTGGTTGCTGACCCTGCGTGTCGCGGCGCTGACTGTGGAGCGCGCCGCTGAACTCCAAAGCCCAGGTGGGAGGAGGCATGGAGGAACTGGAAACCCGAAACTTTAGAAGGACGGAGCTGGAATTGCGGCGTGGCTATTCCGTGGACACGCTGTGGACACGACAGTGTGCGAGGTCACATTCTGGGCACCGGTTCCCCATTTTTAAGAGAACCCCTCATTTTGTGGGATTGTCCTCCTGCCTGGGCTCCTAGAGGCGGGGCCTGGGGACTTAGTGTCACAGGTGTTGCCACTGGCAGGGGCCTGGCTCGCGGTAAGTGGATGCTGTAGGAAAACTGTACTTTGAGGTCTGCAAGCTGAATGCAGGGACCCAATATTATACAGAGGGAAACAGACTGGGTGCTCACATTTTACATTTGAATGAGATAATTAATTGGAAATTCATGCAGGGTTATTCCTCTGGTTGTGGCGGAAGCTGGGTGTTCTGAATCTTGGCTCTGCAATATGATGGGTCTGAACATTGCCCTCTGTGTAAAATGACCTCAGAAAGGACCTCTGTGGTCTCTTATAACTTAATTATCTTTTTAAAGACAGGGTCTCGCTGTGTCGCTCAGGCTGGCCTGGACTCACTCTGTAGCCTGGAGCTCACAGGAGATCTTCCTGCCTCAGCCCCCCAAGTGGTGGGATTATAGCTTCGCACCACCACACCCCACTGGGAACCTAATTACCTTGTAAATGTAGGTTCGTCATTCTGTTAAGGGGAAGAAAATGTGGTGCAGGGTCCTAAACAGTGGGCCAGGCTTGGGGTGGATCTTGGGAACGTCTCATTCATCTACAAAGCCACTCGTCAACGTGCTAGGAGCACTAGTTCCACTCGGTGCGGAACGCCTCACGGTGGCTTTTGAGGATAAATGTGAAGATGAAACACAGCCCTGGCTCTGCCAACTTCGCATTCTGGGAGACAGTGGCGAAAACGGTAACTGTCCAGGAGGGAGGCAGCTGACGTGATAACTGAAGGGAACCGTGAGAGGGAGAGAGAGACGAGGGAAGACAGATTTCCTCAGACATAGGTCGGGTGGTAAATTCAGAGCAGAAACATTAGCAGGATTGAGCTGTAGCAGATTTTGGATCGGAGGTGTCCCTGGGACACCGCGGTGGGCAGGTGCTAGCTTCCGCTGCTGTGGCCTTCCCTGAGAGGGGCAACAGGACCCGGGTGAGCCCCACAGCTCCCTGGGCTCTGTGGAGACCCGAGGTGGTGGTCTGTGTTCTTGGTGCGCTTTCCTTATGGGGCGGGGGGCTCAGCACACTCACTGGCTCTGGATTTTCCCATGTCCTGTGTCCAAGGCAATGGAGTTAGGACTTAGGTTTGGCCTCCCCAGAATCCCTAGCTGAGAATTCAGATGGGACCAGTGTATTGGAAACTAGAAGGGATATAGACGCTGAAGAGAAATCGGCTCTGAAGGGCGAGGAGTCAGGTAGTTTTCCCAGGAGGCCGTTGCTGCTTACTGCCTGCAGAGGAGCTCTGGAGAGCATGTTTCAGAATTCGCAGCCAAGGGGAGAGGGAGCGCAGGTGTTCGTGGTCATGGTTGCCGGCTGCCTGAGCCTCTTCCCTCCGTGGGATGTGTGGGTTCTATCCTAAGCATTTCAGCTTTGCTGTGGGAAGGCCGTGTGGGCCCTGCCTGCCTCAGGGACATTCTCTGGGAAGACACAGCTGATGGGGTGAGTGTGCGTGGCGAGAGCGTCCCAGGGGGTGCTGGCACCTGGGGTGGAGCACAGGCACACGTGAGCCTCAGCACCCCTCATGTGGAGTCCACTGAGTCCACATTGCACTGTCCCGTCAGGGGTGGTTCTAACAGAAGCCTCTGAAGCCTCCCAGTCAGACACCTTTTAGTTCCTGCCCACCGCCCTTTAGGTAGACGAATACCTTCAGGACAGAGTGCCATCTTGGTGACTTATCTGGAGAGTTTCTGGCTCATTTAAAACGGCGTAGAGATCTTGCCACGAAACCCCCTTCTTCACAGCGGTTGGTGATTAAAAAAATCGTAGCCGCAACCAGTCTCACCTGGACACACCGCTCTCCTGCAGGGAGCTAGGGGAGCATGGAGCTCCTCTGTGTTGATTCAAGGACTCACTAGCTTGGCCCTCACGCACCTCTGGTTGCTTATGTGAAGCACGAGGCGTGGGCCGGCCTCTGTGAGAGCATCACACCTGCCACCCATCCTCCAGAAGCTCGTAGCTGACTTGAGGAATTCATGACATGTACAGAAGAGGCCGCCAGGCACGGTAGGCTAAGTGAGTACTGAGTACTCCAGGCAATGATGTAAACAGCAGCAACACTGACCTTCCAAAGGGAAGAACCAGTATCTACCCAGCTGGCAGCGGGGAGGGAGAGACATAGAGCTGTGATAGACTTGGAAGCCCTGGTGAGAGTTAGATGGGCAGAAGGCGGGAGAAGGGGCATCGCGGGTGGGGCCGTCACTGCCCGGAGGAGGGACTGCGAGCAGGACGGGAGCCTTTGACGGAGGTGCCAGAAGCGGTCAAGGAGCAAGAAAGCCCGTGAAGAAGTGGGGGTCTAGCTATGAGGGGCTTCAGGATCAGCTGCTCTACGCAGTCATCTGCTTCTCCTCTGGGCCTGCCGAGGATGGGCCCAGGTTCTGTACGCGAAGGGTTAGGGGTTCAGGAAGTATCCGTATGGTCCTTGGTTCATATGCGGGCTACAACTCTCGAGTGCCTGAGACTGCCGTCCAGGCTTTGATCCTCAGAGTTCGCTGTCTTGGACACTATCCAGGCTCCTACAAGGCGCGAAGGTTGAGAAAAATGGGTGTTAGAAGAAAGGGGTCTTCCACGGAGCTCAGGGTGGGACTGCAGCAGGTGGTGCCCTCTCAGACTGCCTGAGCAAGGGCTTGGCTGAACCTCCAGGAGGCGGGAGGCGCACACCCCTAGGCCGTCGGGGTTCGTCTTTCCCTCCTCGGGTCCCTGCCTTGGGCACTGATCAAGCTCTCCCATGGGTTACAGCCGGCCCTGCGGTCCTACCTGGGAGGTGGGTGTCCGTAGGTCTTCCTGTGGCTGGGGCAGGGACTGTGTGTCCCACGTGGCAAGGAGCGTGTGGCTCAGGCTGGTGCCTGTGGTTCTCGGGAAGAGCAGCTTTCAGGCTTCTGCCCAAGACTGTCGTCTGAATGTGTGCCCTAAAATTCACATGCTGGAACTTAGTCACCGACGTGGTAGGATTTAGAGGTGGGCTTCTAGAAGGAGATTTAGTCACGAGGTGCAGTCCCCCTCCTGAAAGGGATGTGGGACCTTGTACGGTGGTCCGAGAGAACCGGCTGGGTCCCTTTCCTCCTCCCATCATGCCTTTTGCCATGAGTAGGCAGAGTTGAGGCACAGGGGCACAGGGAGAGCCCTCAACAGACATTGCACTTCCTAGAGATGTGCTGCTTGACGCCCCAACCTTCTGAACTGTGGGAAAATAAATTTCTGTTCTTTCTTGATTACCTGGTGCTCGGGTATGTTGTTGTAGCAGCACAGATTTGATGAAGGGACACTGGGACGAATGAACTCTCTTTGACACTACTTTGTGTGTGGCGCACCGCGACCTACTCCATGAGAGACAGGCGATGCTCTCGGTGAGGAGATGTACTGAGAAAGCCAGAGAGGCGGAGAAGCAGTGTAGCGTGCAGGATGCCGGCCGCCACTGCGGACGCTGTGCAGCGAATGTGTTTGAGCTACAGAGCTAGATCAAAAGCACTCTAGTAGAAGATGTTGCTACCTGATTTACATGTGTATAGGCAAGGCTAGAAGAGTGTTCCATGTGACAAAGGAGCTTTTGGTCCAGGAAGAAACCCTGAGAAGCTTCCTGAGCTTACTTGGGAGCATTGCAGACTAACAATACTGTCAGCAGAACCCCCACTGTCCTTATTTGAGGTGACCTAGGTCCTTGTGAGGACCTCAGCAGGTGAGGGTGCAAGGGTGTGTTTGGGCACTGGGAACCAGAGGGTTCTCTTTGCTTAAGGGGTCGTGTATAGACTCTGGTTCAGCAGGAAGGCATTGCCCCCCGCTGGACTGCCCGCCCTGTTTTTTCCTGCTTACAGCATTAGGTACTAACCAGCATTTCTGTAAAAATAGCAGTAGGAAAATACCAGACAGGGAGCCCACAGTACCCTTCTCCTGTTGCCGGAGACAAAACACCCAATACAGCAAATCAAGGAGGGAAGGGTTGATTTAGCTCACAGTTTGTGGTGGTTTCAATCCATATGGCTGGTGCCTAGGTAGAGCGGCGCATGGCAGAGGGCAGCTGTGCCTGGTGGCAGCAGACGGCAAGCAGCAAAGGGAGGAGGATCAGTTGTGGCAGCCAGCAAGCCCCTCTCCCTGCCTTATGTTGTGTGCAGATCACCCACCCGAGGCGGGGTGTAGCGCTCACACCCACAATCCCCTGCATTGGATCATGAATTAGTCACAAACTCCAGAAGCCACCCATGACTGCATGAGGCTTTGGGGGACAACTAGACACAAACTGTAACAGCATCTACTTTCAACCCATAATTGCAATCTATTTGACAAAGAGGGAGTGAGGGGGAGGGAGAGAAAAAAATTATAAATTCAAACAATGAGTGAACTGCAGGTCTCCAGCTGAAGTCACTTCTAGGAACTCAGGAGTCGTGACTGAAGTGCTCAGTGGGACTGTCTTGCAGCCATGGGGCTGGTTGTCTGTCGCCTCTACTAGACGGGACATCATGAACACAGAGAACTGCCACACCCATGACTTCAATTACACGTAAAACACGTAGAAGTCTGAGTGCCCTTACAGAGACTTGGGTCGGACTTCACCTAGGGGAACTGAGACAGCGAGCCCTTGAAGATGCGTTTATGGAAACCAGATCGGACTTTCACACTGCGGCCTGGCTAGTAGTGGGTCTCTTTCCTTGCTAGCTCACACTGCAGAGTTAAATCATAGTGATATTATTACCCTATGCCACAGGCATTTGAGCTTAACATCACTCTCTTTCTGAATATCAAATGCCTTAGACTTAACGTAGAACCAGTATTTTCCACCAATCATTGATATTCTAATAAATCCGTATAGACTGTGATAAAAATAACTACACATTTTTACACAGAAATTTAGAAGTCTAACCATATACAAGATTGTAACAGGTCAATTCTATGGCATTTCTTTTCTTGACACTTACTCTCTTTTATTTCTTTTTTTTAAATAAACATTTACTTGAGAGAGAGTATAGCAATAATGGATATGAACACTAGAAGCAGTATACGTTTACCGGGCCAGAATGATAGATATTCCAACCATAGTTTTAGTATTACACATTGATGTTCTCAGTGTAGTTGCTTAGTTCACAGATATCAGCGTATATAGGTAGTCAGGGTGAGAATTATTCTAACAATTAACTGCTAGTTTCAAACACCTGTTGGAGCATCTTGTACTCTGAACAACTACCATGAAGACAGCAATAAGCAATGCATTAATTTTTGTAACTGCCCTACTAACCTGTTTTGGAATTGTCTCACTGTTATCTCTTTCTCATTAAAACTAATAAAATAAACAAGCCTGGCTTTTCTGTTTTTTTGCCATTTAAGTATTTGGTGCAGGGTCTCACTATGCAGCTCAGGCTCCTAGTGACCTTCGTGTCTCCTGCCTTCCCAGTGCTGGCATTACAGGCTTGCACCACCATGCCTGGCTCATTCGCCGTCTCAGCGCACTCCAGG
This sequence comes from Myocastor coypus, assembly GCA_004027025.1. Classification (NCBI taxonomy): domain Eukaryota; kingdom Metazoa; phylum Chordata; class Mammalia; order Rodentia; family Myocastoridae; genus Myocastor; species Myocastor coypus. The sequence goes on from PVJA010016718.1 coordinate 6,478, forward strand.
GGCGATGCTGGTGCAGCGTGCAGGACTGGGAATATACCCTGGTCTGTGCTCTTGCCAAGGCAATGTTTAGTCTGCTGAGCTATCTTGCCAGCCTGAAGCCTGGCTTTTCAAGGAATGCTGCTCGGTGTCCTCTGAGTCACAGGGTAGAAGGGTGGCAGTGGCCAGGCCTCTAGCTGCACTTGGTGATCAGAGTGCCCCTGTCACTTCAGGTCCACGTAGGGGCAGGTGTCATGGAGTCCCTCCCTTGCCCTCGTGGTCTCCCATGTCCAGAGCACCAAAGCTCACTCCAGCCCAGGTCAGGACCCCTGGCCCCCCCCCGCCCCCCCACAGGCTCGTAAGTCCCAGTGTGACCTCGGGCAGCTAAGAAGCCTCAGTTTCATCATCGGACACCTGACCCATCCCGTGCTCTTCCTCCTCCTCTGTGAGAGCTGCAACCTGCGTCACCTGGCTCCCCTCTACTGTGACAATACCTGTGGAAGTGGGCTTCACAGGCAATGGTTGGCTGTGGCTCTTGGTGACAGGGTCCAGTCTCTAGCCCGTGGGATCCAGGCATGCCGGCCATGTGCAGGGAGCAGACAGAGCTGAGTGGACAGAACTCAGACAGGATGGCGCCCGGAGCGCGGGAAGTCAGCCTCGGGATCAGGGTCCTCCCGGGTGTTGCCCCACCGGCAGCTCATGGGCCCTCCAATGCCACAGCTCGCGCGCTCGCGCTGGTGCTAACCCGTGTTTCTTATTAACCTTGGTGACGTCCTGGCCCTGAGGCAGGTGGCCGCTGCCCAGAGGCCCTGACTGCTCTGGTTCCCAGGGCAGGTGTCTGTGGTCCCCAGCGAGATCATGTCACAAACCACGGGGGCCAAGCCTGGGGTGGGGCGCACACTCTTGGTCTTAAGAGCCCGCCTTTGTAGAACCGGCAATCGCAGTGGTTCTCCCTGTGTTTTTCATCATGCCTTCACAAAAGGAGGTTTCTGGGACGATGGGTGCAGCGTTTCTGCAGTGAGCAAGAATATGTTAAGCAAGGTTATTACCAGTGTGTCTTTTGCCGTGATAAATTTTTAAACAATTTAAGTAGTCCCTGCACATTTGATCATGCCATATAGTTTCAGTCTTTAAGGCAACTCCATCCTGTTCTTTATAATTTCCACTAACAGTGTATCAAAGTTCCTTTGTTCCAATGTTATACACAGCATTTATTAACTTTTTGGTAGTAGCCATTCCAATGAAATGTGATAGGATCCTTCTAACTTTAGTTGACATTTCCCTAATTAAATATTTTTTCATATGTTTGTTGCCCTTTTGTTTTTCTTCTGAGATCCATCTGTTTAGGTAACTTGTCCATTTTAGTCAGATTGTTTGCTCTGTTATCTTGTTGAGCTCCTTCTGTATTTTGGATGTTAAACCTCAGAGCTGGAGACATCACCAATCCAATTTCAAGACATAATACACAGATTTAGTGTTCAAACAGCATAGGGCTGATGTGAAAACGGCATACAGGTTAGTGGTCCGAGCACAGGCTCCACAGGGCGGAGCACACACTGAATGCAAATCGGTTCCTACCAAGTCTCCAAAAACACCAGGTAGAGAAGGGCCAACTCTTTACTAAATGCTGCTAGGAAAACCTGAGATCCCTGTGCAGAACACTGAGGCCCAGCCTACCCCAAAGAGACCCAAATTGGATCAAAGCTCTAAATGCAAGACCTAAAACCATGAAACTATTAGAAGAAAATACATGAGTAACACTTCAAGACGTGGGTGTGCACAAGGATCTTCTCAGATAGGACCTGCAAGTGTAGGAAAGAAATGCAAAGATAAACCAGTGGGGTTGCAGCAAAGTAAACAAGTGCAGGGGAGTGAAGGGAACAATTAGCAGACAGAAGAGACCCTTACAGAAGCGAAGAGAATCTTTGCCAATTTTCCTTCTGGAATTTGTATTTTAAAAAGGTACCCTTTTAAAACCAGCTTAAATTACTGTTATGGTTCATGTCTAGCTGTCCTCCGAAAGCCTCATGTCATCATGAGGCAGGAACTTCTAGAATTTGAAACTTGACTTGTGATCTGCTGGGATTATGTGTTTTAGTACTGATGGGACTATGGGTCTGAGTCCTTCTGGGATTATGGGTGTGGCCTAAGGCAGACAGGCTGAGGCAGAGAGCCTGAATGTGACACAAAAAAGAGAGACAGAGAGACAGGCTCACATGGTTGCTCTCTGCAGCCCTAGTTGGTTGGTTGCCTCTGTCGTAATTGTTGCCACCATGAACTGGATGATCTCTGCCCTGTTCCACTCAGCCTTGGGCCAGTGGAATATGGACTGAATCCTCCAGTAACTATGAGCTAAGCAAACCTTTTCTTCCTTCATTTGGGTGTTGGGTATTTGTTCCAACAACGAGTAAATAGTAACGGAGATAATTATAGGGTGAATCTTTATCCCAAAACAAACAAATAAACAAACAAACAAAAAATCCAAAAAACCAAAAAAACCAAAAGTGCCCCCATGAGGTCCTCATAGGCCAAGCTGTGCAATGACTGCTGCAAGTATATCAAGATCTATTGTTCACTTAACAGAAACTGAACATAACTCATGCACCTGGCCCTTCAAGGTCAGTGAGGACTCAGGACAGAAGAGAACCTGTGCTGTAACATCCTATAACTCAGTGGTTTCCCAAATTTTCTCTTCAAGGAGATTATGGGGCTACAGAGGAAAGGGACTGAAGATACACAGTGTGCCAAAGGAGAGTCACCTAGAGAGAAAACATTCTCTCAGGCTTTCACAGAGAGCAAATTGGTCAAGCAATGGCCATGACTCATCCCGATGGCTGACACTGACAACAGTTCTACAAAGCACTGTACATGGTTCCAAAGTAAATCCTGAGGGGATTTGACTGACCTTGAGAAATGCAAAAGTTCCACGTTTTGTTATACTGGTCTTGCTTTAACTTGCCCTTAACTACCCAACAGAAAAGTTTAACCACAAGGCATAAAATGGAAAGCTAGATTAGAATGCTGAGCTGTACAAGGCTTAACTCAGCAGCTTCCATCATTGCCATTTTTGCCAATAACCCACTGCAATTATGAAACCTTGGATTATGTATACAACTACTTTCTCTTAGTTCAATGAGAAGAAAATTTTTGTACCAATAATGATTAGAAAAATTATCACGTCTACACCCTGTGCTCTGTATCATTACTAGGAGGACAACAATATGCATTATACCAAATGCTGCAAATGTACTGCTAACATATTTTGAAACTGTCACATTGTTATTTCTTATTAAAAGTAATAAAATAAAATAAAATAAAACATAGAAAATCCTGAAAGTGATACTGTTAAATGTCATCACGGTGCTCACGCCAAGACGATAAACAAGAATCCAGTCTCTTAAATATTCAAGTGGCATCGTGATCAATACTTGGAACCTGTCTCTACTCGCAGCTACTATTAATGAAATACTCATATACTCACCAGGGTCCTGGTTGTATGGCCACTCACGGGAACCCTCGGGTGCCCCTGTAGTTCACTCTCACGACAGAAGAGGGCGGTGTTTCCAGAGCTTAAACTTTGGAACCTGGCCGACCGTGGCTTAAAGCCTTGTTCGTTCGACCCGTGGTGAACACTTGTTTGATTTTGGGCGAGAGATTCAGCTGCAGCAGCCTCTCCATCCTTGAAGTGCAGATCGATCTCCAATTCCATGGTTTGCCCTGAGGAGCGCCACTGCCATCCGTTCCCAGTGTTCTCTGCATCAGGTGATGGCAGCTCGGTCCCAGTTTCTCCGGCGAGAAGATTTTACAATCCTTCAGGACTCCTCTTTCTCTTTCTGTGTTCAAACCATTGGCGGTTTCCACTGGCCTCAGTTTCAAAATAAACAGGGCCCAACCTTTCCGCCGCAGCTGCTCCGCTATGCAGAGGCCCAAGCTCCACTGCCGTATTTTCCTAGCTCTACTCTCACTCATTGTATTTCATTTCAACACATTAACGAGAGTGTGTTAAGGTGCACACAGGTCGTATCACCGCCCTGATCCAAGCCTCCAAACGCTATTTTTGGAGAATCAAAACCATGGTCTTTACAGTGGTCCTGCCCAAGGATTGGTAAAGTCGGATTCTGCTAATTATGCGACCACCGTCTCTTTGGCACTGTACCCCAAAGGTGTTAAACAGACCCCAACCTTTCGTGTTTTGCTGTGGGTTTACTCTCTCTGCCAGCGGGGCTTGCAATGCCGGCTCCCTGAGCCTCCAAGACGTAGCTTCGATATCTCCAGGTGCTCCGTTTACATTTCCTGCACCCCGTCTTCCGTGGCTTGTGTCTGGGTGTGTACTAAAGCCTCACACAGCCATGGCCAGACTTCTAGAGTGTTTGGTTTACTCGAGGTCCAGTACTGGGATTCTATATGGGAGCGCTGTACCTGCCCTGGTGGGTGATCTGCATGTAACATGAGGGAGGGAGAGAGACAGGCTCGCTATGGCTGCTCCTCCCTTCTGCGGCTTTTGCTGCCTTCTGCCGCTGTGAACTGCTGCCCTCTGCCTTGTGCCGCTCTGCCTTGGAGAGACTCAAAGCTCCACTAACTGTGAGCTGAATAAACCGTCCTTCCCTTAATTTTGCGTGTCGGATATTTTGTCTCAGCAATGAGAGCAAAGTGACTGAGATAGCACCCCTTACTCAGAACCATCTTCGCTCCATGCCACCTTTATGTTGCTAACCGTCTCCTAGTATGCAGCCCTGTCTTACATTCATTGTTTGTCTGGTCCCACAATGATGTGAACTCCTCCTGATCAAAGAACTTTTCTGTCCTCTGATGTGTTCCCTGTGCTTAGCACGCATCAGCGTTTGCTATACAGTAGGACAATGCTTAACACTATGCTGAACATGCATAATGGTAATCACAGTGCTCGGCATACTGACAGCATCAAGTAGATGGCCGTGTGTGCTGCTTTTGAGACATGGGAAAGCGCTTCCTGCCGTGGGTGTGCTAGCATTGCACCCTGTCCAGCCTGTGTTTGCCCCTCAAAGCTGCAGTGACACCACATAGTCCTGGGGTCTGAGCGAGGCTGGGATTTCCCCCTTGTTCTGATGAAAGGAGCTTGCTGCTCGCTTCCCTGAGGCTAAGTGATGCCTCTAACTAGGGTGTCCCAGAATGAGGGTAGAGCAGACTCCGCGGCACTCATCCCGAGCCCGGCGCTGTCCCGGTCCTTCGGTGGACATTTGAAGCGGAAGTGACTCTTTATGCAAAGTTCTTGCTTCCCACGCGAGTTTGTGTGTGAGGCACACGCTCAAGTGCTGACATGCGCAGCTGCCGAGCTCAGGCCCAGAGTTTAGCTTGAGCCTCATTTAGCCGTGCTAGTGTAACAAAGGAGATCTGCAAATTTAGGCCACACTGAAAGGAGAGACAGAGATCAGTGACACGAACCTGCACGGGGCAGATGCGAAACGCCACCGGCTCCCCAGAGATGTAAATGTGTTGTCTTTCTCTGTTCTTTGGATGAAAGAAAGTCGGTGTGGAGTAATGCTGAGATCTACATAAAATAAGTTAAGATAAATATCCTAGAATTGGAAAATCTATAATGCTGTCACCCTTACACATCAATAGTTGTCATTTTAATGTTTGCACTTTGCTTATACTTGTATGTTCTTTTTGCTTCGCATGGCAGTTTTTTCTTTTTTAATTTATTATATTTTGCACTTTTAGCATCAAGTACCTACCTAGTGTTTGGAAATACGCTTTGCAAGTTACATAAAGTGCGCCTGATGAATCACAGCTGATTTAACAATTCCCTCACAGTTCAATTTGTAGGTGATCTTCAACGTATGTCTGTTTAAATGGCAGTGTGATAAACATTTTTGCTTGCTTAGTTTTTTCTTAGGAATTTATTTTGTGTCTGTCTGTCTGTCTGGCTTAATGTATTTGGTAAAGGGTTTCACTCTGCAGCCGGGACTTACAGTGATCCGCCTGTGCCACCCTCGCCAGCCTTGGGACTACAGGCATGCCGCACCACACCTGGTCCCGGTGGCCGGCTTGTTGTGCCCATGGGGCGGGGCTGGTGTGGCATGTGGTGCCAGAGATGGCAGGCCAGATCCTGCTCTTGCTGAAGCGGGCACTTTGCCCACTGAGTTGTCTTGTCGGATCTTCCCCTTTCTCATTTCACCCATTCCCAACGATGTTACTACTAGATTAAAGCAAAAAACCTTTTGTGTCCTCCTTGTCTGTCACTTTTCTCCTCCGACACCACCTTGCATGAGGCTCTTTTCTGGAGATGATGCTGTCGGGTTATTTTGTCCACTGGGCATTTGCTCAGTGAGTCAGGAGGATTCTGTTTTTATAGGTGCTATGTGTGCCCCACCCACAGTTACATGCTGAAAATCTAATGCCCAAGGAGATGGCATTAGGACACAGGGTTCTTGGTACTTTCCTCATTATGAGGGCCGAAGATTCTTTATGATGAGAGGAAGGAAGCTGGGCGTGGTGGCGCAGGCCTGTAATCTCAGCACTTGGGAGGCTGAGGCAGGAGAATTAGTGCGAGTTCGAGACTAGCCTGGGCTACAAAAGTGAGTTCAAGGCCTGCCTGAACTGCATAGTGAGACCCTGTCTCAAAAAAGACAAAACAAAAACAAAAACAAAACAAACAAACAAACAAAATCAGAGGAAGGAGAGGTTCATTCTGTGAGGTGTTTCAGTCTACAGTCAGCTGATGTCACAGCGGGTGGGACAGCATGGCAGAGGGACTGATGGAGGAACAGCTGCTCACTTTATGGTAGCCAGGAAGAGAGGAGAGGCGCGAGGGTGGAGCTGGGTCCTCGTGGTCATGGCCCAGTTTCCCACTCCCGACCAGGCCCAGGTCCTAATATGATATCTGACTGCACATTCCTGAGTGCACTAACCCACTAATCCACTTACCTCCAAAGCCTCGCCTCCTGTATGTGTGAGGGCTGGGGAGACAGTTAGGTCAAAGCCGTAACAGGGTGAGTACATCATGAGGTAGAGTCCTTAGCAACGGGGCTAGCACTTTCGTAACCTAAATCCCAGAGAGCTAGCTTGCTCCTTCCCCCATGGGAGACTGAGGAGACAAAGCCTCATCCTCTGGGAAACAGAAAATGGTCCTTCTGGGCTGGGGAGAGAGCTCAGAGGCTGAAGTGCCTGCTTGGCAAATGCAAGGTCCTGGGTTCAATCCCAGTGGGGGAAGGGGGAAATAAAAATAAAAATAAAAATAAAAATAAAAAGAAATGGCCCTTCTTAGGTACTAAAACCCCCAGAATCTATCGTGGACTCCCTAGTATTCAGAGCTGTGAATTGTGTTGTGTTGTATACAAGCTACGCACTCCATGATATTTCGTTTTACCAGTTTAGACTAACACAAAACATACTATGTTAGTTTTTACATGCCTAAAGTCTGGCTTAGATTTTCTTCAGATGGGGTCTTCTGGGGAAAACTTTGGATGTGAAATCAGGGAGTTGAGATTTACATTTTAGCTATAGTACCTATAAAATAATTTTTAAAGTTCTTCACATGGAAGATTTTTTTTTTTTTTTTTTTTTTTTTAGAGAAAGAAAAAAATCCAATTATCCAAAGTTGACTTCTATCTTCCCAAAGGCTGTTCTGAAGGTTTAGAGTTCTAGACCTGACTTGTTAGAGGGCATATCCTCCGTACACGTAAAACTGAGCTGTCTGCTGGATTGATATATGTAAGGCAAAGATCAACGTGCATTTGGAGCCAGATAGCCAAGGGGAAATTAGACAATCTTGGTGAGATGTGGGCAATAATAGGGTGAAGGGAGAAATTAAACAAGAAAATATCTATCGGATGGGTAGCAGACTGCTCCAGGCATCCGTAGTATTAGTTTTCTCTCCTGCCCTGCCTTAGCCTCTCATGACAGGTTAACAAATATTGTCCCTGATTCTTCTTTATAAGCTTCAAAGAAGTAAGACTTCACCATAACACCAATGTATTTTAGTTTGGTCTTCATAAAATATTTAGCAGTGGTTCAAGCAGAGTTTCTTTTCATTTCAAGGGCATCTTAAATTATTTCTGGAGCTCGAATAGCTCAACTAGGTGCATTCTCTGAGTGGTGGCCGGTGTGGAGGGGATTTACTTTGGTGTTTTTGCTGTGTGCCCTGTCTTTTCCGCTGGGCCAGACAGAATGAATTTGCTTTCCAGTCAGGATGAACACTTATGTCTGCACTCCCAGTCCAGATGCAGGGGTGCACACATTTGCAATTTAAGAGCGTAAACACTGCTGCAAATTGCCCACAAAATGAAAAGCAATAACTTCTCTCAGCCACTTCAATCTTCTCTGAAAAGGTCTTTGTTTTATTAGTAAGAAGCATAATAAGTTTTCCTACTTCTAAATCATTCATGTTTTATATGACGTTTGCATGAGTTACTTCACACCGATCTTCCTTCACCGCCCTGCAGGACTCAGCCTTGTGACACGTGTATCATGACCACTCACAGAGTGCTGGCTTTGGCTCCTGGACAGCTTCGCCCAGCTTGTGCGTTTGTTTTTACTTTCAGTGCTTGCTGAAGGCCAGGCAATTGGAATGCAGCGCAGTCGGGACTCAAACTCAGGCCCTAACTTTCAAGTACAGAGACTTTCTTTGTTCAATCATCTTTCCCTGCCACCCCCAAGGAGATGATGTGATCCTATGAAAAAGATCACCAGCCTGAGTCAGAGAACTAGGGCTGTCATTTCAGTGAGCAGGTCACAGTGAAGTCGAGGTCTCCTCCTGAGCTTCATGCGGTCGTCTGCAAGCTGAGGGGCTTTGCTCCTGTCTCTGCCATATCTCTGTCTCTCTGCCTGTAGAATCTGTTCCCACAGTGAGAAGACTCAGAGTTGGTGTTTTCCACTGGACAAATGTCCAGAGTTGGAAAGAAGTTCATGAAACGACCTTCAGCTTCGGACAGCTTTGCTCAGTAGGACCATAGGCCCCATCTCCTCCTGTGCTCAGGTCAGTCTGTGCGCAGTAAGTCTGAAGCTCAGCGCTTGATCCGGTTCTGCTAGCTTAGCACAGCCAAATCCTACCTTTCTCTTTCTCACTCTCCAGTAGAACAAGAAAAGAAAATAGAATAATGGTAGTTTGTCTTTATAATAGCCTCAGAAGCACAGGCTGTCACTTTTGGAAGGGATCTCGGAGAGAATCTGTTCCATCTCAATATTTAGAAACACGAAGAAATTGAAGCCCAGAGCAAAGGACTGCAGGGAAGCCCAGAAGGCTCAGTGAACTCCAGGTGTGCAGGACTCCGCGGCCTGTGTGTGCACTGATGCCCCACAAGTGAACCCCGGAGCAACTCATGGTTGTAGGCTCACGCCAACAGACACGCGTGTGACACTGGGCTGCCTCATGCAGTGAGGGAACTTAAATGAAGGCAGTGGCAGTGCTGGGAGGCCCTCCATGAGCGCTCAGCCTTGGCGATCCCCGGGCTGAGGTTGTATTTAGTAAACCTGTGGAATCCCCTGACTGCTCTGAGGGCCAGCGAGTGTGATGGTACAAGCAGAACACAGGGCCGAGGAGGAGGCAACAGGTGACCCTGGAGGTACAAGGGGGGACCATGCCGTGGAGGGGCTCTTCTTCATGAGTGCATGTCGGTACAGCCAGGCTTTTGTATCCTCAGCATCTCTCTGCTCTGGGAAACAGGAAGAGAAGAGTAGGCTGGAGGATTAGAGCTAAGGTTGCTCCATCGCTTTTCAATTTGTGTCGTCTTGGGCAAAGCAGTCTCTGTGGGCCGCGGTGCCTTCACCTTCATGGACCCCTCTGGTGAGCGTGTGGACCGCGGTGCCTTCACCTTCATGGACCCCTCTGGTGAGCGTGTGGCTCGTGTTCTCTTGGCCTCTTTGCTACCCCAGCTACCGCTGCTGTAAACAGCTTTGCAAGGCCCTCGCTCAGCCTTTGCTTTCATGTGGAAGTCAAGGCTAAGCCCGACGCTGGGTCCTACTGTAGCACTTTCTCCTGGTTGTTAAATGAGGCAGTGGTACGCTTACGATGGAGCAGGTGAAGGGTACGTGCAGGTGCATGGACGTGTGAGGTGCACAGCACGGCCTTTGACACAGCGTCTGTGCTCAGCAGGTGCCATGTGTGACGATGGCGCTGTGGCACTTGGCCAGGACTTCCATCACCAGCTCCGGTGTCTGCATCACACTCGCGCTTGTGGTATTCCAAGCTGTGCTTTAATATATAAGTGCACTCTTTGTTTTCCAGGCCACTTCCACATAATAAAAACACAGTAATACACACGTTTGTGAGTCCATCCAACCCATGATGCACGAGGACTGCAAACCCCCCTGTTTTATTTTTCTGGGCTGTTCTTAGTATCTGCACGGCTAGACTGCCAGACGTTTTTCACTGTTGAAAGAAGTGTAGCATTTCTTATGTTTTTTCTCTGTTATATCATTGTTTTATTCTCCTGATGTATATCTGAAGACTGAATTTTCTACCTATTTTGAATGGGTGAATTAAAGATTGGGTGCATTTTCACCTTGCTGAAATTCATGCCCTGAGTAAGTAGTAGATCCTGGACTTGAACTGAATTTGATTTCAGAAGCCAAGTTCGTATCATTTTTACATGACTATCTTATATTAGTTCAATTGTTTTCTTTTCAGTATTTCTTCTTTATTCCATTACCAGCCACTCTTATATATCTGGAAAGTATAGATGATTTTAATTTCCTTTTCCCAGAGAAAAAGCAACTTTACCATACCGAAACACTCGAGAGAAAGAAGCCCAGGAAGCAAAGCTTAGCAGAGAAACAGAGGAAGTTTTCATGGAGTTGCTATGAGGCAGAGCTTTTAATGAATCCAGTTGTGTTGTTTACCAGCTTAAGATCTACTCAGATGTCAGGAGATAGATGCATGGATGCCAGCTCATAAAGCACAGCTCAAATGTGATGAAAATATAAGAGGACAGACTCCCTCTGTGCTGAGACAATGAAGGAGGCCTGAGATAATTTGGAAGAAACTCTGGCTACCAAGAGGGATAGCAATTGTTTTCTGTTAAATCAAATATTTATGAGACCGGGATTTGATTACTCATAGCTTAACAACCCAAAGGAAAAATACTTTCTGGAGAGATGCCCAGAGTGCTAAAGTAATTCAGATAACTGTACTTTGTATAAAAATAATTAACTACTAGAATGTGAATTCATGCGAGTCATAATGGTTGTAGAAGATGGTTTGCAGTGTTAGGGCATGACAGTGCAGCATGTTGGGGAGGGGGTTCAGGTGTACCCTGTAGAGGCATCAGTCTATCCTTTGTCAATACAGAAGAGTTGATTTCAATTTTGGATTCAACTTTTACTGAGTATCTTCCACATGTTAGATACAATCACACAACCTATTATTATACACATTATTATTTTATTTTACAGATAAAGAATCTGATTTTTGGAGAAGGTCAGTGCTATTCAAAGACACAGAGGTAGGAAGGTGAAAGTTTGGCATGGCAAGACAACAGGATCCGTGGTCTTGCTCCATTGTCATTCTACCATTCAGGCGTTCTGATCATGTAATTTCTGGAGCAAAGGAAGTTGAGGAGATTTGGCATGAAGTCTGCCTCTTGGCAGAAATAAGGAAGCAATACATTATTTTCAGTTTAAATAAAATAACTTAAATTGAAATTATTTATCAACTGTGCCTACTCATTCATTGCCAGAAGAGTCATCCTCATTCCCTTTAGTAGAAGTCAGTGAAGTGTGTGAGCCTCCCATGTGTTGAAACCTGCTGGTATTACAGATGAGAACCATGATGCCCAGAAGGTGAAATTATTGTTATGTAATGAACCAAAGTTCACTTGCCAGAACCCTACCTCTCTGTAGTGTACCTTTGGGTCTGTTTTCTGGAAGTACATGAACAAAGACTGCATATATATATATATATATTTTCAATTTGAAAAGGAATAAAAAATAAAAAAAACATTAAAATGTTACAAAATTTATAAATAAAATGATAGGAAATTTATGATGGTTGTTACATTGCTATCTTCAAAGTAATTGTTTAGACTACCAGATATAGGCATGAAAAATTGATCAAAAATATTAAGCATAACTGGTCCTTTCAATAAACTGGTAGTTTTTTATCCAAATGACAGAACTTTACATATTTGATGATCATACTCCCAAGTCTCCTTCTCATGCAAAATAGCATTTTATTGTTTGAAAGTTCCTATTATGGTAGGACTGCCAGACAGCCCATTATATTTTATTGAAGTGCCTCATATTGTGTATTTTCCTTTCAAACTGTGGTGTTCTGAAATGACACAGGTTATATTAGCATATGAGTTGATTAAAAATTTTTTTTTTTTTTATATTTGGTTGTTGCAGGGACTCACTATGCAGTTTGGACTCATGGTGATCCTCTTGCTTTCAGCCTCCCTAGTGCTGAGATTATGGGCGTGCACCCCTATGCCTGGTCAGAGCACCATGGGGGCAAGGCTGGCACAGCATGTGGTGCTGGGGATTAAACTTGGTTCCTGTGCTGGCCTAAATTTGCCCAAGTAGGCACTTTAGTCTCATGAGCTATCTTGCTGGTCCCTAAGAGGCAGTTCTTGCAACTTTCATGATTCACGTTGAGTTTTGTAAATAACTCAATGTTATGAAGAAATTTCAAAGTATAACTGGTTTTAGGATAATAGAATAAAGGGAATGCTTTTATTTACATTCATGAAAATGTTGGACCAAATATAATAATATAGTTTTCATATACAACTGAAGGAACTAGAAACAGAGAATACTCAAGTGCTAAAGAAAGAAGAAGCTCAAAATCAGAGAGGTTAGTGACCTGGTTTTGAGACACAACTGCAAACACACTCAGGGGCCCAACATGTTCACTGGAAGAAAGGTAGTTTCCTTAATAATGGTGCGGGAAACACTGGCTTTCCACATGCTGAAGGCTAAAACTGGACCCATAGCTATTGCCGTATACTAAAGTTAAAATGTATGAAAGATATAAGTATTAAAACAGAAGCACTAAGTCTACTGGGAGAGAAAGAAGGTAGAATCTTGAGGACATAAGGGTAGGCAGAGATTTCATGAGTGTAAACCAAACTGAGTGGGAAATATTTCAAAGAATGAACAACGTGGATCTCAACTGTTCCTCAGACAAAACGTCAAGAACATAGAAAGAACTTAAAACCAGGTCACCAAAATATAAAGACCCAATCCAAAAATGGGCATCTAAGATGAATATACACTTATCAGGTGAAGAAATACTAAGGGTAAGTAAATGTATGAAAAAAATGTTGAACATCATTGGTCATTTAAGGAACACAAATTAAAATGACACTAAGATTCCATCTGGCCCCAGAAATAATATCTATCATTAAGAAATCCCACCAATAACGAATGCTGGACAGGCTGTGGGGGAGAAAGGAACTCTTCTCTATTGGTGGGAGCATAGACTGGTACATCATCTTATTGGTTTCTAACACAGTACTGATCTGTTTTTGAAAAGAAGCAACTGATCACTATTTTATTTTAAAGAGAAAGAAAAAACAAAATTTAAAAACAGAACTATATGTATATTGTTATCTTTAAATTAGTTACACAGAGTACAAGATCACTTAGCATTTAATTGTCCAAACAATGTTAGCATAAACTTTTCAGTGAGCTAAGAAAAATTAGTAGTTTAATTAACCCTTGAACAAAGTTTCATATATTTATTTGCCATTTATATTTCTTCATCTGAGAAGTGTGTATTAATCTCAGATGCCCATTTTTGGATTAGATTTTTAAATTTGAGAAATCTGATCTTTTGAATTCTTTATATGTGCTCAAAAGTAATCCTTTGTCTGAAGAACAGTAAACAAGCACCTCTCCCCACATTGTGGGTTATCTATTCACTCTGTTGGTGGTTTATTCTATTGTGCACAAGCTTTTCATAAAAAATAATTAATTATTATTATTATGTTTTGGTGCAAGGTCTCACTCTGCAGCTCAGACTTGTAGTGATCCTCCTGTCTCAGCCTTTCCAGCACTGGGATTACAGGTTTGCGCTGCTATACCCAGTTCCAGGGCAGGCACATGATGCAGTGATAATGATCAAAACTGGTCCTGGTATCTGCCAGGCAGGTGCTTAGACTGCCAAGCTGTCTCCCTGGCCTGCAAAAAGTTTTCAATAAGCAAGATCCTACATTTTAATTCTTTGTAGTATTTTCCATGTGCTATGGGTTTTGTTCATTAAATTTTTGCCTACATCTATGCCTTCAAGAGTTCTACCATTTTTATTCCAGTAAATTTAGTGTTTCTGTTTTAATATTCAGATCTTTGATCATTTTCAGATTTAGTTAATTGATTGTGAAAGATATAGGTCCAGTGTTGGTTTTTGGTGTGGGAGAGTCAATTTTTTTTTTAGCTCCATTCATTAAAGATGATATCATTCTTCCAGTGAATGTGTTTGACAAAAGATCAGGTGGATGAGCATATTTTCAGTTACTTATGCATCTTGTAAGCTGTTCCATTGATCTTCAAATCTGCTTCCTCTTCTTCTTCTTCTTTTTTTTTGCCAGTACAATAGTATTTTTATTAAAATAGCTTTAATTTCAAGTCAGAGATTGTGATGGCCCTCCTTTGCCCTTGTTGCTCGGAATTGTCTTTGCTGTTATAGATCTCTTCTGGTTCCAAATGAATTTTAGGATTATGTTCACCAATTCTGTGAGATATGCTATTGGAATTGTGTTTAAAATTGCACGAAATCTGTACACATGGAACCAGTATTTTTCATCAATCATTGATATTGTAATAAATTGCTATAGAGTGTGATAAAAAGTTACACATTTTTACACAGAAATTTAGAAATCTAAGCATATATAAAATTGTAGCAGGTCACTCATCCAAATGGCTGACACTGAAAAATGTTCTACAAAATTCTGTACATGGTTTTAAGGAGATTTTCTTAGGGGATTTGGCTAACTTTGTCAGATACAAAAGTTACACATTTTGTTATATAGGTGTTTCTTTAACTTGGCCTTCATCACCCAGTAGAAAAGTTTAACCATGAGGCATAAAAATTAATGTCAGATTAGTATGCTGAGCTGTAAAAGGCTCAAGTCAACAGCCTCCAACATTGCCAGTTCTGCTGATAACCCACTACCATTATGGAATATTGCACTATGTATACAACTACTTTCTCTTAGTCCAAGGAGAAGAAATATTTGTATCAATATGTTTAGAAAAGTTATAATTTCTGCATCTTATATTCTGAACAACTTCTATGAAGACAACAATATGCAGTGTATTAATTTTTGTGGCTGTCCTACTAACATGTTTTAAAACTGTTTCATTGTTATTTCTTATTAAAAGTAATAAAAAATGAAACAATATCTATAACAGTTTTGGAAGTATTATTACTTTCACTATGTTGTTTGTTCCTACCCAAGAGAAAGGACTATCTTTCCGTTTTCTGATATCTTCTTTTAAAGAGTATTATAGTTTTTAATGTAGAAGTCTTTTCCTTCTTTCATTAGATTGATTCCTAGGTATTTCATTTTTTGGATGCTATTGTAAAATGTGTTGTTTCCCTATTTCTCTCTCAGTGATTTTGTTATTCATGTTCAGGAAGTTGATTATTTTTCAGCGTTGACTTTGTATCAAGCTATGCTACTGAATTTGGTTCAAAATCTAGCAGCCTTTTAGTAGAGTTTTTGGAGTATTCTATGGAGAGTATCATGTGATCTGTAAATAACTGTCATTTTACTTCTTTCTTTCCTACTATCATTTTTATCTTATTAATGTTACTATTCTATTTCTTTCTTTCTCTTGTCTGGTAGCTCAGGGTAATGTTTCCAGGAGTATGTTAAATAAGAGTGGAGACTGTGGATATTCTTGTCTTGTTCCTAATTTTAGAGAGAATGCTTTCAGTTTTTGTCCATTTAGTATGACGTTGGCTGTTGGTTTGTCATGGATAGCGTTTATCAGATTGAGATAAAGATGTTCTATTCCAATTTTCTGTAGGATTTTACTATGAGTGGGTACCGGACTGTTTTTTTCTTTTTGAATATGTATTCTGCATGTATAGAGATGATCATAAGATTTTTTGTCTTTAGTTCTGTTAATATGGTGTTTTACATTTACTGACTTACATATGTTGAACCACCCCTGAATCCTTGGGCTGAAGCCCTCTTGGTCGTGATGCATAATCTTCTAGATGATTTGTTGCATTCTTTGTCAGTATTTTGAATTTTGGATCTATATTCATTAATGAGATTGGTTTGTAGTTCTCTTGCTTAGTTGTGTACTTCTCTGGTTTTGGTATTATGGCAATATTTAGCTCCAGAAATGAGTTAGGGAGGACTTCTTCCATTTCAATTTCATTACAGAGTTTGAGAAGTAGTGGTGTTATATTTTCTCTAAATTTCTTGTATAATTCATCTATGAATCCATCAAGACCTGGGCTTTTCTTAGTATGTCTTTAATTACATCTTTCATTTCATCGATTGATATTGGTTTATGATTTTTATATCTTCTTTATTCAGTTTTGGTAATTCATGTGTCTAGGAATTTGTGCATTGTTTTTCTGTATTTTCGATCTTCTTACACTACAAATTTTCTAGGTAGATGTAGATGATCTTGTGGATTTCTGGAGGGTCCATTTTGATTTTCTCTTTTTCATTTCTAGTTGCATGGATTTAAGTCCCCTCCTTTTTTTTTTTTTTTTTTTTTTTTTTTTTTTTTTTTTTTTTTTTTTTTTTTTTTTTTTTTTTTTTTTTTTTTTTTTTTTTTTTTTTTTTTGATAAGGTTGGATAACTGTTTATCAATTTTATTTTATATTTCAAAGAATCAACTCTTTGATTCGCTGATTTTTAAATATTAGTTTTTACTTTCCAATGCATTAATTGCTGTTTGGTCTTCATAATTTTCTCCCTCATATGAGCTTTTGGCATAGCCTGCTCTCCATTTCCCAGAAGTTTGTGGTTTACCATTAAGTTTCTGTTTTGCACTTGCTCTGTTTTTCTCTCATGGGCATTAACTGCTATAAATCTCCCTCTTTGGACAGCTTTCATTTTATGCCTTAAGTTCTGGATGAAATCTACAATGGGTGGAAACAGAGAAATGGAAGAAGAGGAAGAGATTAGAAGTAAGATTGGAGGAAAAAGGAGCATCACACTAACTTTCAGAAACTGACTGGAGGATAAAACAGAAAGAATAGATGAAAGGAATGGATCAGAGCCAACACATCAAAGAGCCTAGGAACCGTGTTCATACTCACATATAAAGAGCAAGCAATGAAGAAAGGAAAATGAAAACAAAAAACCTAAAACAAAACCACCACCACCACAATATAAAGTGAACGGGGGGGAGAGAGCCAGCTAGCCAGCCAGCCAGCCAGCCAGCCAGCCAGCCAGCCAGACACACACACACACACACACACACACACACACACACACACACAGAGGGAGAGAGAGAGAGAGAGAGAGAGAGAGAGAGAGAGAGAGAGAGAGAGAGAGAGACCCATTTCCAGGGTTGTCTTTGCTGTTACCCATCAATAACATTTGGAGAGAGAGAGTCCCAGTCCCTTCCGATCAATCTCAGCAAGCCATGGATAACTTTTTGGTGGAGTAGTGGATAATGGCAGTGAGACTGTGAGACTGCAGTTTCTGGCTCAGAGCAGACTCATTAAGCCTGCAGCCACCAACAACGTGTCTTCCAGGGACCTGAGCCAAGCTGGGAGCTGCTCGATGGAGGCTGCAGCTACTTTGAAATCTGAGCTTGACCGGCTGCTCTCCATGATGGCGTTGGCTGATTGCTCTCTTGCACAGGACAACTGAGCCCTCAGCACTCATCGACAGCTAACGTGGTTAGGTCTTCATGTTTGCTGCTCCCCTCTACCACTGCATCTCTTCAGGGAGATATCTAGGGTTGGTTTGAAATGCTCCTCTTGAGCAGTGAGTCCTGTCTGAGGGACAAGGTGTCCTCAGCTACCTCCCTCTTCTCACAGAAGTTTCTCTCTTCACTCTCTATGGGCTCCAATTTGTGCTTCAGATCCTTCTTGGGTCCAGGGGACCCGTTTCCATCCTTCATGTCTTCTTTGTGTTGCTGTGTTCCAGTATCTAGATCAGTGGTTCTCAACCTTTCTAATGCCCTGACCCTGCAATACAGTTCCTCATGTTGCAGTGACCCCAAAACAAAAAAATAATTTTGGTGGCTACTTCAAAATTGTAATTTTGCTACAGTTACGATTCGGAATGGCTTTAGGCGACCCCTGTGTTTTGGTTGTTTGACCCCCGCTGGTGTCAGGACCCACAGGTTGAGAACCACTGATCTAGATGGTGACTCTCAGGAAGATTTTTTATGCTGCTCACAACTCCACCATCCTGGTGCTCCATTCTGATGACTTTGAGCTGCCCACATCCTTGCCTTTGGAATCCCATTCTCACTAGCATCTGTGCACTCACCCATGTATTACTGCTAGGACTTCAGTTGTGTCCTTCTGAAACCATCGCGACTATCCACTAGTTGATATATCTTCCATGAGCTTGTCATTCTTTAACTCCTTATTCACACTTGTAATCAGGCAGATTTCTCCAAGTTATGTGTGACATGTAATTTTTCTGTTTGAAGTGTATCAATGGCTCCTTACATTTTCCTGTACTCTGCAGGACATTGTGAGATTGCTTCTCTCCTTCTCTATCCTTCTCTCTCCCTCGGTTCCTATTTCTACCTTATGTGCTATCCACATAAAATGAGCAGATGATCCCTGCAATGGTTAGATGTTTTCGACATGTTTCTGTACCTTTTGTTCTGCTACATTTGTACGGCAAGATTTCCCCCTCTATTCAACTTAATTATCAAAAAATTCTTCCTTACTTCCCTTTAAATATACAAGTAAGGGGCTGGGCAGATAGCTCAGTAGAATAAGCACTTGCCTGGCAAGCTCAGGAGTCTGAGTTCAATTCCCAGTCCCACAAAAAATATATAAAAAAGTATACAGTTAACTGCATATGCAGTGCAAGTTTTACCTCCTTTATGATGCTTTTCCTGACCCTCACCTTGTACCAGAGTTAATCCATTATTTTTTGAAAACTTAGATAGTAAGTCATTTCTCTAATAAGGCCTTTATGCATTTAAAATTATTGGAGTTTATTTGTCTCCTATGCTATTTTTGAAAGTAGATGCCGTTTCTTAGTTTTTTTCTATTTTCTTCTACCTTATAACTTCTACTCCTACCAAAATGTGTGATCTATATTTTAAACATAGTGTTTCCTGGAAGAGGAAATAAAGTAATAGTTTTTGGTGCAAAGATGTCTGTTTTGAGACAGAAAATTGATTGACTCTGTCTAACCTGGGAAGCTTTGTTTGCTACTCTCCGGCCATGGAGAGCTAATCAAAGTGTAAATTTATTTTTTTTTAAAGCAATGGATCTAAGTCCAAAAACTATGATGTTCTTCACTCCAACTTTATGGGAAGCATTTAGTCACTGGGGACCTTGAAAGTTGCCATAATGGTAAAGGACAATCACATTTACGTTAGCCACAAAAACAATTAACTTCCCAGCGGCATGGAAAACAGCTTTTGAGTTGTATTTATGGATGCATACGTTTCACAAAGCTGTGATATTTGAAGATAAATGACTGTGTCCATAATTAAAACTGCCAAGAAATTGGCAAATGTGGCATGATGATGGAAGACTTGAAGACAGAGCCCGGGGAGGCGGTTGGAGGGGACGACACAGTCTCTTGATCCTGGGGCCCTTTCTTATTCAATTTTCCAATTAAAGATAACTTCTCAGTTATTCAGCTCCCTTTCACTGTGAGTTATTGATATCCTGCTGGAGGAGATGGAGATGACCTACAGATGTTGCTGTAGGGGGGAATGATCTCATTTTATTTTATTTTTTATTCAATATAATAACAGTGTAATGAAGAGGGGCTTCTCCACTAATAATTCTGCTGAGGTTATTGATTATGTAGTGCAAGTTATAGAGCAGACAGCAACCACACTTTTCACGATCCTTAATCTTGGACTGACATGAAGTGATAACTCCATGACTTTTGATGCTGTATCTCATTTAATTCCCATAATAACTCTGTGATATATTGTGATTCCTTTTCTATAGGAGGGAAACGAGCCTGATAAAATTAAACTGATTTTCTAAAATTTCTCGCTAAGTGGTGGAATTAATGATAAAAAGAAATTCTAGAGAAACAGCCAGTCCGACTACCTATGCTAAACCTTAGGGCCACATGAATGCTCACCCCCAAGGTGAAGTCCAAGACTGCTGACATGTCAAGCAGTTGCTCCACGCTCTCGCTTATGCCTGTCTCTGTGGTCCCCATCTCTTTCCCGCTGCATGTTATACATTCTTTTCAGCAACACGGAGGACCTGTAGTTTCTGGAGCACATAGCTCTGTTTGCCGTTACTTTTGCTTCTGTCAGTCTCTCTGTTGAGACTGCACTCTCTGTACTTCTCACCAAATCCTATTTATTGTTTAGAACTTAAGAAATATCCAAATGCAACGGTCAAATCTAATACAGTGCGATCATTAATTGTGACGCTGACTTGACTTGAGCAAGAACAGCCCAGCAGAGGAACAGTTTCCTGGAAGGTCTGTGGGAGTCTGGCTTGTAGGGAAACTAAGGTAGAAGACCGACCTCAGCTGCAGAGACCCAAAGCTGGGGCCTGGAAACACAGCATAAAAAGCATAATAAAGATGTGCTAGGAGGGGGGTGATTACAGAGGCAGATAATTGTAAGGATGAATTTCTTTAGTGAGCTTCACGATTCTAAGTTGAGGAGACCTCAAGAGCTGTGGGCACTCATTCTGATCATGGAGAAAGCATCGTAGTCTGTGGTGTTAGCTGCTTCATGTGCTGCAGAGAGCCACTTGCTATCCTACTCTCCCACAGGGGAGATGAGAGAGATTTGGTGACTCTGAACACAGTGCTTTTTGGAAGTGTAGGGAGTATGTTGATGCTGGCTGGTTCTTAGCATCTCTGAACAAATTGCCAGCAGAAAATCATGAGCTCACAATATGCACAAGCAATACCAAGTCTTCTCAGAGTGAGGACACATTAATAAAGGAAAATAAGGAGCTCAAAGATTCAAATTCCTAACTCCAGACATGCACAAAGAATCTAAAGCTTTCTATGTGTGTCATTTTTAATTTTTTTAAAATAATAAATAGTAAAAAAAACCCTATTAGAAATGATTCAGAATTTCACTAAATGAAATAATAGGAATTCAATGATGGTTGTTATTTGCATCATGTTGTCTTCAAATAAGTTGTTTAGATTGCCAGATGTATGCATACAAAATTGTTAAAAAATTTATAGGAAATTAATAAGAAGAAACAAAAGACAAAATTAAGCATTAATTGCTCCTTTCAATAGGCTGGCAGAAATTAGCAGCGCGGTTGCCTAAGCTATCCTGTATATATACATAAATGTCTGTTGGACAGTTACAGGCTCACACCTCATGGGAGTTTTAGAAAGCTGAGAACTGACTCATCAGACTGGCTTTAACCAGACTGTAGTGTCTGTCTCGCCTGCTTCCTTGTCATTGATGGAGTTTGGTCAGAGTTTGCCTGTTAGCCCAGAAGCCATAGTGAAAGTTCCTATGTGTAGTCTGAGTGCACAGGGAATAGACGGTCTCAGCGCTGCTTGAAAGGACTGCGTGAGTCCTTCCCTGAGCCGGCATGCCTCAGGGTCTCCTCAGAAGAAGGAAATTTTTCTGTCAGCGCCATGCAGGGTCACGGGTTATCACGATGCGGGGAACTGAAGGCTGAAGAACCTGGGGGGCTAAAAGCATTGTCTGCCTAAGGAGTGAAAGCCGACTTCATCCCCTGCCATGCGGTGATGAAAAGGCAGCATGTAAAAGCTTTTAGCTGGTTTTCTTTTCTCCTAATCATGTTCAGAAATGCATCTAATGCATTTTGGGCCTTTAAAAGGAAAAAGCAGAGCCATTTGAAAGAATTGTCTTCATTTAAGGAAGATTTTACGTGGCCGGGGTGGGAGCCATCACCTCTTTATGAAGGGGCCCAGTCAACCCTGGGCTGAAGGAATCAAATGTGCTCCGCTTGCGACGTGAGAAGGTGTCACAGTGGGCGGGCCTTTGCGCCAACACTTACAAGGCAGGGTAGGATGGAGAAGGCTGCCAAAAGGTCTCCACACAGGGACAATCATATGCAAAGCCACGCAAGTGTTGCTAAAAATTACACATTGTTTCTGTTTTTAGATATGCAGGCCAGGGGCTGGGGAGATAGCTCAGGAGAATAAAAACTTGCCTGGCAAACACAAGGTCCTGAGTTCAATCCCCTGTACCACAAAAAACAAAAACAAAAACGAAAACATATATATCGCTTCTCGGCCTTTTGGCTAAGATCAAGTGTAGATACGCAGGCCGACTTTTCTTCCCGCTTGTTATTACAAGTGCTGCTGAGGTTTCCGGAGTTGGCACAGTTTGGCACCTACAATACCTGCGTTTAGACCATGCACCAAAAGTAGCAGGCTGGCGGCCTGGCGGGTCTCAACCGCATTTCCTTCATTCCAGAAGTGCTTGTTGGTCCCACGCACTGTTCCCACACATAGCAGCTAGGTGAACTGACGGGGGCCCCTCCTGGCGCTCAAGGGCTGTAGCGTGCTATTGACGACAGTTCTGAGGAGTTCAGTTTGAGGCCGCTGGGGCAGTAGGTCTGCTCCCTGTGTCTCCTCGTGTGGGTGTGTGCGCGCACTGCATACTCGTGTTTTCGTATCAGGGGAGACGCGGATGCTTTCCCGGCGCTGTAACAGGAGACACCCAGAATCAAGGGCGGCACACCCGCGTCTGTTGCCTTCCTCTCTTCCGTCGCCACTTCCTCGGGCCCTTTCTTGGTTTCTCACGTTGAGCAGACCCAGCCTCAGAGTCCTTCCCTCTCAGGGCATACACCTAGTTGTCCCTTCCAGCTAATCAGAACTGGATTGTAAAATGAAAGTTGTCGGTTAGGTGGCCCCTGTGGTTCGAAATTTTGCAGTTTAAAAGGAGCCTCCAGGAGCTTCCACTCTGGATGCGGCGGTTGGTGTGTGCTGGCTGCTGTGGCTGCTGCTGTAGCCTTCCGGTAACTGCAGCCTAACGCACGAATTCCGTAGGCACGTGGAAGGTTCTGACGGAAGCTGTGGTCCTTCCTCCACTTTAAGTCCTCTGGGAGAGGGAACATGACTGAGCTGACTGCCTGTGAGTTGCTTGGCCTCTCTGTCCCTAAAGGCAGAGTGGGGGGCTATCTTGGGGGAGGGAGGCACATGGAATATCCCGGTGTGTGTGTCTCTGTGTGTGTGTGATTCTGCAAGCAGGCCGTCCTACGGGAGTGGACTGAGCTTCCTCACGGAGTCCGTGGCTTGGTCAGTGTTTCTGTAGGCTCTCCTTGGTGCTACCCTCTGTGAACCGCTTCCAAATTGTGGGTGGAGCAAGAAAGAGGTGAGTGAACCTTATGAGTAGCACCCTTCATTGCCGGGGCGACACTCACTCACTCATTCTCTCTTCTTCAGTAGGAGAAATGAGGGGTCAGGGGACCTCTCTAGGCATTGCGTTGTTCTCTTGGGGGTGACACAGATACAGCGAAACTGCTCTTCTCCTTTCCAAAGGAACTGCTCTGTGCTGGACCCCGTACTCCCACAGAGGAGCCCTCATCTCCCTGTGTAGCCTGTGCCAGTGCTTTATGGAGATCGTGGTACAAAGTGGATGTCTGGTTGGTGTCTCTCCACGTAGTTCAGTCACAAGGATGGTGTCCTGGGAGGCTCATCAAGTGGGCGGGTGTGTGCCTACTGAAACTCCAGACACATGAAGGCAAAGGCGTGAAAGCACAGGCCACGTGGACTGTCATCATACGGCTCGTCCTGTCTATAAAATCCTAGGTTTACGCTAGCAACTGTGCTCCTACAGGAAGAAGCACAAGTCGGCTTCCGGACTGCACCAAGCGCCATGCACTCACCAAACAGGTATTTGTAGAAAGAATGGACAGCTGTTATTTAGTTTTCCCTTTACATTGCTGCTGGTGCCACCTATTTTGTTAATTATTTTACTCAGGTTTTTAAAGTTATTTGCACTGGAAAGTCAATCTGAATAACCAGCAGTAGCATATGCTGTAATCCAGTGGCTCTCAACCTTTCCAATGCCGTGACCCGAAATACAGTTCCTCACGTTGCGGTGACCCCAAACCAAAAAAATAATTTTGGTGGCTACTTCAAAACTGTAATTCCAAATAAATAACATTTTCTGGTGGCTTTAGGTGACCCCTGCGTTTTGGTTGTTCCACCCCCAACGGGGTCACGACCCACAGGTTGAGAACCAATGGGTCCAAGGACTCTGAAGGCTAAAGTGGGAAGATCTGTTTGAGCGTAGGAGTTTGAGGCTGACCTGGGCCATAAAGTGAGACCTCATCTTAAACCAAACAAGAAGAGGCTGGGCTTTAACTCAGGGTGAAAACTCGTGGCTAGAACAGGCAACACACACACACACACACACACACACACACACACACAGAGCCAGTTCATCTTAGTCCACTTAATTTATCTTGCCCACACACTGGCCACATACAGCAGCCGTACCTCAGAGGGTCAGGAGGGGTCTCGGAGGAGCTGTCACTTCAGTGGGCTTGGCTTGAGGATCG
This sequence comes from Myocastor coypus, assembly GCA_004027025.1. Lineage (NCBI taxonomy): Eukaryota > Metazoa > Chordata > Mammalia > Rodentia > Myocastoridae > Myocastor > Myocastor coypus. Next base: position 31,028 of record PVJA010016718.1, read on the forward strand.
AGGCTGCCCTTCACTTTTCATCCAAATTGGAAACATTCTGAAACTAAACACGTGTGCCGTCAGTCACTACACAAGGAGGAGGAGCATGAGGCGTCATCTGTGATTGGTAAAAACAACAAATCAATAACCAAGGATGGAAATAACCAACTAAGGACCCATGTGTTCAGCAGAAAGAGAAGAAATGGCTTCCCACTGGGAGCCGAAGGGGCATTTGCACGAGGGATCTGGCCCTCATGCTAGGCGAAAGCACTGCTTTGCATTCTGTGTCTCACTGGCAGTGAGGTGGATGTTGCCACCCTCAGGGGAATTTTTCTGGCATTTTACAGGAAGAGCAGGTGAGGTGCGTCTGGGGAAATGTGTAGCATTTCTGGAATTGTCAGATAGTGAGATGAGACCCAGGTTGAACACTCTCAAAGTCCAGGCTAAGGAAGGCTCTTCAAAAATTTGTACTTCGGAGACTGCGCACAGAAAGTTTGGGAAGGCTTACACATGATTCCAACTCGGAAGGATCGCACGGTATCTGTAGCTCATGGTAAGACCTGTTCCCGGCTCAGAATACGGGCTCAAATACTCCTCTATTGTTCTGCTTTGGATTCCTTTTAGTCTTCCATAATTTAATTTCCTGGAAATCCTGTTCTCCTAGTCTTATTTCTACTTTTTTTTTACTTAGAATCCTTATTGGCATTACTAAATTTGTCCTGCATATATAATTTTTGAGTCCAAATTCTCTGTGGCAAACTTTTTTTTTTTGCTGTTAGGTTCACAATACGTTATAAGTAACTTGCTATATTAATATGTTAGCAGAGCCTTCTGCAGTTTGGCTGAGGTTAAGAGTAACACAAGCAAGTAAGGAGACCCCAAAACCCCACATTCTTTCATGCATTTATTCATTTAACAAATATTTGTTAGGCAGTGCATGTATAATGTTGAATATTGTTGACCGTTTTATTTGTATCCTTGAGAAGCCTACATTTTCTTTTAGGAACTAGTGATTACACAGCTAATAAGAAAACAATCAGGTTTTAATTGTCCAGCTGATAAACACTACACTAAAAATATTTCACAGTATTCTGAAAATGATCAGTGAGATTTCCACTCTTTGTGGACTAGACCAAAAGTGATATTTTTGTCGATATATTTGAAGATGTTTTATTAATACTTGCTCTTACCCCCAGTGTATGTTTTTATTGTACTAACTTTAAAAATACTTTGTTTTAAACCGGGTTCTGCTAAAATGGTGTGCATTCACTGTGTACACCGTGCTCTTTTGAAATACATATGTCCGAATGACTCAGTGTGGGTAACTAACATGCACATCGCCTCCCACAGTTATTTCTGTGGTGAGAGCACTTCGAGGCTGCTCTCTTAGGGGTCTGAATGCACTGCTGGCATCACTGCCGGTCCCTATGCTGCACGTGTCTCCTGAACTTATTCCTAAGGGACTGACTGCTACCCGAAATCTTGTGTGCTTTGAGTCCTGCCTCCCACTACTAGAACTCCGAGTACTCACCATTCTAGTACCTACTTCCATGAGATCAGTTCTTTGCAACCAAGCATGCTGGTTATCAATCGTGCAACACTTGCCCTTCAATGTCTGCCTTATGTTTTCTAACATAACACCCTGTGAGTTCAGCTATGTTGTCACCAACGAGACGGTTTCCCTTTGTTATGGCCGAATGTCATTCTGCTGCATAAGTATATCACGGTTTCTTTGGCTGCTCATCTGTTGGTAGGCATTTAAGGTTCATTCCACGCATTGACTATTGTCAGTAGTGCTGCAGTTAACATGGGAATTAAGGCTTCTGGTGGACATGCTGACTGCACGCCCTTGGCTCCAGACCCTGAGACAGAAGCGCTGGAGCAGATGGTAGTGCTATTTCTAGTGCTTTGAGCTGTAATGGTATACTAACCCGACACTCCCACAGGAGTGCCCTTTCCTCTCTGTCCTTGAGGGGTCACATTATGTTTTGCTCTTTTGAACAGGTGTATGGTAGTATCTTATTGTGGTTTGGATGTGCACTGCTCTGACTAATAAGACTTCCTTGTAGAAGAGATGAATGGGCCGAGACTAGAAAGGATGATTAGGAATAAGCTCGGAGAATGACAAGAGGGAGGAGAGGAGCATCCCAGGCAGGGGTACCAGGGTGCGAAAGGCCCAGTTGGCAGAAGCACATTGCTCATGCAGACGATTGTTTAAATGTGCGATGAAGGTGGCTCCAACTGGATCATGCTTGTGTGGGTGGGGAGAAAATTACTCAGGGATTGGTTAATCCGGTGGGTTTAGTGACTGGCAGAAAGGGAGTCAGAATACCAAGAACGGCCCACACATTTCTGCCTGTTACTGTTGGGGGTGCGGTGGGGACATCTCCTTGGTATAGGTCCTCAGGAAGCACCGGAACTATGTGCAAATCATACATGATGGTTCATTCTAGGTCTCAACTTGAGCAGATTAAGGGAATTTCTAGGCACCTGAAAAAACATTAGTTTGCAGTGTCTGTGAGGGAGATTGTACGGAGCTCAGCCTGAGATTTAGAGTGGACCGGGTGGGGAGGACTTGCCCTTGTTATGAGTGGGTTCCTGCGTGGGCTGGTGGCCCCAGATGGGACACCTACAGGAGGCCGGTGGCATTTACCCCTGTGAGTCAGACCATGCTCGTTTCCTGGCCTGGATAGCACACTATGGGTTTTGCCTCCAGGACAGCGGTGGAGTGACAGCGGTGCTGGGTGTGCGGGGCCACTTGAGGATTGTTGTCCGCGGTGTGAGAGGAAGAACTGGACAGGAAGGACTAGGCTGTTGGGAGCTGGTGGAAGCTGGAGGGAAGCTGTAGGAAGCCAGTGGCCTTCCTGGAGGACCTCATCACTCTGGCCTTCCTGATCGGGACACAGCTTTCCTCCTCAGCACAGGAGCTCGCTGCTGCTGAGGAGGGCTGTGGTGCTTTTGGGAAGAGCTCTGGTTCTTACTTTGAGCATCACCTGCTGCTTCCAGTGCAGAGCCTTGGCCTGCTGGCACAGTTCCTTCATCCAGCTGGCACAGACTTCCTACTTTACACCACTGACCTTCGGGCCTTCCCGACGCAAATCCATGACACAGGTCTGCATGAGACATTGTCATGGGTTCTTGGCCTTCAGCTGGACTTGGGTGGGACATTTTCATGGGATCCAGGTCCTCAGCTGGAGCCTTTGGTCTTTAGCATGTGGACAGATTTTCTGCACTGTGTTTGCATATGATCCTTTGGGTGACTAAGTAACCCTAAAAAATATGTGTCTTTAATTGTACTATTCCCCTTGCAAATCCCCAATGTACGAGGACTTACCCATCTCTGGATGCTAGGATTTACACCAGCATCCTGAACCCCACTTCCCGGGTATTGTGGCTTTGAGCCTGGAGGTAAACAGCTCACCATTAGCTCCTCTGGCTCTGAGGCCTTTGTCTTGGACTGAAGTGCACTCGCAGGATCTTCAACCTGAAGTAGGCATCCTACAAGATGAGCATGGAGCTCTTTTGCATTTCTTGCCTTCTTCCTGGCCCCACAGTACATACGATATAGTCGCCGTCCGCCAGCTTCTCAAAGTAGACTGACATTTTCCTCAGGTAAGTATTGCTTACATTATTAAAGCTATATCAGTTCTCCTCAGAGCTAAGCAATAACATAAACTTTTCCTTTCTTGTCCAGCTTTTTTTTTTTTTTTGTGTGTGTGGCTAATAAAAGTCTTGATTTTTATTTGCTTAATATTTTGGGTGCTTATAGCTAATTTATCTTTTAACACACCCAAGGTTGTGTAAATATCCACATAACACATTCAAACCTACCAGGCATTTTTATTAAGAGCTTCTTCTTAAGTAAACTTAGTCCCGAATCTTTCTTATGAAATGGATTCCTCTTGTTAACTGTGATCATGGAATCTCCTTCTCTAAGATTATAGATCATCCTTTGCCCACTTCCGACGTAGGAGGCTCATGATTATTCATTCATTCTCTTTCTTGCTGTTTTATTATTTCAAGAGAGCTCATCAGCATGTTAAATAAATCCTTATTCTGTCCTCACACGTAATTGATAATACTAAGATGTAGAAATACACCCTGCACACTATGTCGTTCTCCACTGGGAAAAATGTTTCTCCCGTTCTTCCTCCTCCTCCTTTTCCTGTTCCTTTTTTTTTTTTTTTTTTTTTTTTTAACAGAAATGCTTTTTTCTTTCTTGATTTTTGCTACCTAGTGTCAAACTCAGGATCTTGTGTGTGTCACATAGGTGGTATGCTGCTGAGCCCCATCCTCTGCTCTCTCATAATTTTCTTTTATTTAATTTGGGACAGGGTCTGGCTATGCATTTCAGGGTGGTTCTGAACTCAATATATAATTTGTTCACTTTATCTTCCTTGGCCAGGCTGGCTGAGAACTGTGGGCAGCTCTGACTCACCCTCCTGAGTGCTGGCATTGCAGCTGTGCACCAGCACTAGGCCACTAGCCTTTAGCTTTTTCCCGCTTTCTGTTTTTCTAAGAAAAGCAAAATAAACAATAAAAACAATGGTATACAATTTCAAAATAGAATTTTAGGAGAGTTTGGGGCATTGCATATTATCTCCAAAGTATTTGCTCGGATTACAAGCAATAGGTATGAAAAACCGGACAAATAATATAGCTATTAACTTTTATTTTCAATGAACTATTATCAGTTAGTAGTGTAACTATCTTGAGTATCACACGTGCACACACACACACACACATATATATATATATATATATATATATATATATATATATATATGTTTCCCTTCTGTTTTTATCCTTTCTTCCACTCATTTCTCTTTCCTTTTGAGCAGTTTCTTCCCATTTCACAATTTTTATTGTACATTTTCAGTCTTATTTACTCTTTCAGCTTCTTATACTAGAGAGACAGTATGATGTGTACACATACAGGCCTGATTTATTTTACTTATGAGTATGGATTCAGGTTGCACTCACTTTCCTATAAATATCTCAAGTTTATCTTTCTTTGTAGCCGAGTAATGTTCTATTGTATCAAAACAACACATCTTTTTGTTTTTACCCACTCCTCAGTTGATGGGCATTTGAGCTGTTTCTAAGATTTAGCCATGACAAATTGTGCTGCAGTAAACATGGGTGCACATAAATTGCTGTGGCTTGACGTTTTTAATTCTTCTGTAAAAACAGACTTGAGGACCAGTGGAACAGATTCAAAGATGCAGACACAACTGCAAACACACACCCAGACACGTTTTTGACGAAGAGGCCAAACAGGTGCTCTTGAAGAAAGATAAGCTTTTTAATAAGGAGTGCTGGAAAAACTGGATTTCCACGTGCTAAAAACTAAAACTAAATTCAGGTCTGTCATCATACACTAAAGTCAAAATGGATTAAGGAGATAAGCATTAAGACAGAAGCCCTAAGCCTACTAGAAGGTAAAGTAGGTAGAAATCAGGAAGGCACAAGGGCAGGCAGAAAGTTCATGAGCACAACCCAAACTGCACAGGAAACACTTCAAAGAACAGCTGGGGTCTCATCTCACTGAAAAGGTTGTGCACATCGAAAGAAATCACCCAATGAGTGAAAAGACAATCCATGGAGTGGGCAAATACTTTAGCTAACCATGCCTCAGACAAAGGACTTCTATCCAGAATGTATAAAGAATTGAAAAAAGAAGTGCACACCTTCCTAATCCCAAGATCCCGTCCAAAAATGGGCATCTGTGATGAATATATACGTCTCAGATGGAATGGTACAAATGCAAGTAAACATACGAAAATACGTTGAACGTCATTAGTCACTTGAGAAGTGCAAATTCAAACTACACCGATATTGTCTCTCACCCTAAGAAAGGCTACGATCACGAAATCAACCAGTAACAGCCGCTGGAGGGCCAGTGGGGAGAAGAGATACTATATTCTATATTACCTCTTCCATCTTCACAGCAGTTCTGTCATCTGGATAGGAAAGATGTTACTTTTCTCCTTTTCCTCATAAAAATGTTGCAGCTCAGAGTGTTAAGTGGCGTTTACAAGTCCCAAAGGTGTATAAGTGGCAGGGCTGGGATCTGCACCCATGTTATGCAACCATGAATTCACTTCTTGATTCATTGTATACACTGTCTCGGGCTGGCTGGTTTGTTTTCGGCTAATGCTAGACTTGATTATCTTTTCCTATAGACCATAAATAACCCAATACAGTATTTCTTGAGCTAGACTTCTGGGCCATAGGTGGAGAAGGATGCCAGGACTCCAGGGTCCTGAGCCAGCAGTTTAGCAAGCTGTAGGGAACTGCAAATTTGCAAGGCTAGCTCAGCTCTTAGCATCATCTTCATGCTGGGTTGACCTAAACTTCCCATCCTCAATGATGACATTTTCTAAATAGATAGGATGAGAAAAGTCTGTAATTCTCCAACTTTAGTTCAAACTATTCAAGATTTATATGCAAATACATGTTTCCCCCTATTTCTCCACTGAAGTAGCTTTCTGGTTTAAAACTGAATTTAACCTATATGTACTGAGTACACTGCTTACATTAAGCCTTGTGATAGGCAGTAAGTACTTAGGAAAAAGATAGCAAAATGACTAAAATAAATATTTATCCCCAGACTGCTTCTCATTAAGAAGCGATGGCATAAATTTATGGCTGAACTGTAACACAGATCATAATACAATGGAAACAGGGGATGGAGAAGGTTCTGGATGTGTACTTAACTTCATCAGGGCAGGTGTGATCCAGGAAGAAGCTCAAAAGAGAAAGTGAAAAAGACAAGGACCGAAAATTAGAAAGCTTATTTCTTAGTTAGACTACATGAGTCTTAATTGTGGAAGTCTCCAATATCTCAGCTTGCAGATATTTACTTTAAGAACTGCCGAATTTCTATCTTCAGGTCAGACCCCTTTGCCTTCTGCTCAGTAATGGCTTATATAGTGCTTCATCAGGTTCACCTGAACCTCAAAGTCAAAGTCCGTAGGCTTCACTCTTGCCTTCCTAACCGTGTGTCTCACACAGTGTTCCTCATCTTAGTTGGTGGTAGCGCCATACTTCAAAGAGCTCATGCCAAGCACCTGATCTAAGTTCTGTTTTTACACAGATTAGAAAGTAGCATCTTAAAGAAGCAAAGAACAATAAACAAAGTTTAGGGTGGGTTGTAATCTGTTACTTAGGGATCTTAGAGGACTAGGATTTAAAAAAGATGTAAACAGCTTATCCTGGGTGATGTCTCCACCCTTACTTGGGACGTTGGTGATCTGCTCTCCTCCCTGTACATCTTCTATTGTGTGATCTAAATAAAGAGGAAATGCTTCTAGAGTTCTGGGGTTACTTCGAGAGATCTCAGTGAGTCCTCTGAGCTACCTTCATCAGGTCTTCTAGTCGCTTCTCTCGGCACCGACACAGAACATTACAACTGTTTTGCCTCTTTTTCTTTACATTTCAAACACTGTTGGTTCTGCCTTGACCATGAATATAGAGTTCAGTCAGCCCTTGCCAGCTTCACTGCCTTCAGGCCACCTCGTCCCTGGGTCACTGTACTGTTCTTCCCAGCGACCTCTCTGCCTCTACCCTTGTGTCTTCCTCCCTTAGAGTATGCTGAATGCAGCAGCCAGATCTGCTGGCTTGTATCTACTCTTCCCAGACCTCAGGGCACACGTTTCTTTCATCTAGGGTAAGAACTAGAAATCCTTACCATGACCAGTGGCATCCTCTGTGAGGTGGCCTCACACTACCTTTCCACCTTCACTTCTCACAGTGGCCTCTGGCCATGTTCAGACATGCTCATCTCCTTCTTCTTTCTCAAGGCCACAAAGCTGGCCACTGATGGACAGCCCTGAATAGACTTGTCTTTGCAACGAACCCCTTGGCACCTGCATGGATAGCCTTACTACCTCTCTCGGCTGTCTTTCACAGTGAGGACTCCTTTGACAACCTTTCTGTGCAGTAAGGCCTGATTCCCTCTGTGGACGTTGCATTTCTTTTTCTTCTCCTTCTAGCCCATTTTTTTCCATTACAGTTCTTTGATTTTGAAAATCGAAGGCTCTTGTCTTTTTCCGTGTGTGTTCTGTACATGTGAAGCATCTGAAGTAGTCTGTGGTATAGAACAGGTGGTCCGAAATCATGTGTTGAACAAATAAACAAATTCTGACCAAACTTTTGCTCATTTACCATCCTGTCTAAATTCACTTCTCTGCTTATTCTACGTTTAATACACATCATGTTTCAATTAGAAACTCAATTTATTTTTGCAGACCAGTTTAGTGTAGATTAACATGATGGTTTATAAGCAATGTAAGTATAATCTATAAAGCTAAAATGGGCACATTAAAGAAAATAACAGTTACACAACTATGGATATATATATTTTTTCCCCAGAATTTCACAATGAGCGAAGTGAAATTTCTCAGGAAACAATAAACTATGGTGCACACTAAGAGCACGAATTACCGTTCAGCCTGATTTGCATAGGCTTTGCGGCTGCACAGTTCTAAGATGCAAGCCTTTGCCTTTTGCTATTCAAATGATCCTTTGCAGAGTTTTCACCTGACCTGCCATGTCCACTTACTTTAATGAAACATGAAGCTGCTTCAAATGAAATTTCTCATCTCCACATTCTACTCCTCTGATTAATTTAGTGTTGGCATTTAAGCATGATTACATCCCCTTGGGAATCAGTGATGTTTTAGGCAATTTCATCTGTTTAATTTACATTTTGTTAAGAGACGTAGGAACCGACTGCTTTTTTAAATCAAGAGCCCCAAATGTCCATGCATCCTGATGATAGCTGATCTTACTATTTTCATTATGCTTTCATGAACTGAACTGACACACACATGAAAATAAAGAAAAGCAAATCTACCATGGCAAATACAACGCACCAGTGCCCTGCGCTCTCCTCAGAGCGATGCTTTTCCGTTATGCCTCCATGCTTCTTCAATGACACGTCAGGTTGGGCTCAGCTTCGTCCAGAGATTTGAGCATGGATAAGAGCTTTGCTTTGCCTTGCTCTAGACCATATCTGACTTAGTGCTCAGTACTGATAAAACTATTATATGATCAGAGCAACTACTATAGAATGTAAAACTCTACTGTATAATATTGGATCCTAGCACTGAACAGGTGGAAGTGGGTTTTAACCAATATCCCGTCATTTCTCTCCCCGTCATCATTGATGGCGAAGACCATGAATACCTAAATCACCTTTATTAAGAGATCTATTATAAAGATTTTCTATCCTCTGTACTCGGTAGCATAAACCTCATAAAACAGAGTAGCTAAATCACTATATTTCTAGCGTTGAAGGAACTTTAGCGATTACTGTTAGTTTTTTTTTAATTATTGCTCATTCCCTCAAGGGGAGGGTGTTAGTTACCACAATTTGGAGAACAGAGAAGGAGAAGAGTTGTGGTCACTGCACCACTCCCCACTTTTCATTAATTTAATAAATGCAATAGGCTTTTATGGAGTGCTTGAACTATCCCAGTGCTACAAGCACAGTTCCTGCCTTCTAGACCCTGTATTTGAAATATTCTCCATAGAGAAACTCACTTTTTAAATTTTTATTAACTTTTAATGAGAAAGAAATAATGAGAGTTTCAAAACAGGTTAGTGGGACAGTTATAATTAGTATAATGCTGTCTGCATAGCAGTTGTTCAGAGTACAAGAGGCAGACAGGCTATCTTGGGAAAACACTCTTTGTACACATCTTTCTTCTCACTTTTTTTTTCTGCAAGTCCAAACTTAGGGTTCTACCTTGGTGGGCCTACTGGGAGGGACCCGTTGGGCTGGTAGCCGGTGGGGCCTGGTGGTCCACTTGGACTGGGCTCAGCCAGAAGTAGCTGAACACAGCAACCAGACTCAAACCGGGTCCTGCCCGGCAAGCCTGAGTCCAGTAAATCTAGGTCCAGCGAGCTGAGGCTCGCCGCTGGCCCCAGCCATGGCGAGACCGAGGTCCAGAACCACAGGAACCTTGTTGTGGCCCAAAGGCGGCCATTAGCTAGCCTTCCTGGAAAATTCTAGGTGCATAAAAGGGAGTTTCCCAGATACGACTCAGGGGAATTAACTTAAATGCAAATTCCCAATTTAGGATCTGCTTTGTTATGCAGCTATAATGTTTGCTCCTATGGTTTGAAGTATAAACCTATCAGTTACAATAGTTCATCAGTTTCTAAATTTCACTGGCTGTTATTAGTATTGCTAATTATACTAGTGTAAATGGGAAACCATTTCTGCCTTAACCACATGTTTTCCCTTGGGTATTACTATCAAGTCAGTGCTAAACAGAAACCAGTATCTCACTCTCAGTCAATGAGAAGATAAAAGCTTGGAGCACACACACACACACACACACACACACACACACACACACACCCCAAGAAGCTCCAACAGAGGAGAGATACCTAAAACACCGACTCTTTACAGAGAGGATCTGACTGCAGTGATACACTACCTACAATCAAACTTTCACGGAAAGGTATCACAGAAATCAAAGTAAAGAGTTCTCTCTGAAATAGAAATTGACAAAAAGAAGGAGCAAAATGAATTCTCAGGCCCCCACCCCACCCAGAACAAACCCAGGAGACATCAGTATAGAAGAAATTGGAAGCCACACATGTTCAATCTCTGAAAGAATAACAGTGGAAGTAAGGAAAGAACTGCAGAAGAGTACTGGGGGAATCAGATCAGATATGATGTCACAGGTGAAAAAAAAAGAACTACAGTGACAGAATGACTAAGCATCCTTATAGCCCTTTTCCTATTTCTCTAATCTTTGGTCTGTAAACTTATATTCTTAGCCCTCCAGAAGAAAAGCTTATTAATACTATTACTCTAAGACATGGGTGCTTGAGCTTACTATCACTGTCTTTCTGAATATCAGAATATCTTAGACTTAACTTGGAATCGATATTTTCTGTCAATCATTGATATTCTAATAAATCTCTATGGAATGTGATAAAAGCAGTTACACATTTTTTACACAGATATTTAGAAATATAAACATATACCAAATTTTAGCTTGTCCATCCTTTGGTATTTTTTTGTAGCCTCTTACTCTCATTTAATACACTTTTTTGTTTTCTTGTAAACCAATCATTTACTTGAGAGTATAACAGTAACTGAAATTATGTTAGAAACAGCGTACATTTAAGAGACCAGAATGGCAGGCATTCCAAGCACAGTTTTAGCGTTACATATTGCTATCATCAGTGTCAAAACCTTTTGAGGTTTCTTAGGACCCTTGTCTAATTCATCTTGTGCATATAATTGTGTAGCCCTAGCCCTCCAAGGTCAGTGAGGACTCAGGACAGAATAGAACCTGTGCTGTAACATCCTATAACTCAGTGGTTTCCAAAATTTTCTGTTCAAGGAGATGAAGGGACCATAGAGGAAAGGGATTGAAGGTAAATAGTGTGCCAAAGGAGAGTCACCTGGAGAGAAAACATTCTCTTGGGCTTTCATAGAGAACAAACTGATCAAGCAATGGCCATGACTCATCCAGACGGTTGACACTGACAACAATTCTACAAAGCATTGCACATGGTTCCAAAGTAAATCCCGAGGGGATTTGACTGACCTGGAGAGGTACAAAAACTACATGTTTCGTTATGCAGGTCTTGCTCTAACTTGCCCTTGACCACCCAGGAGCAAAGTTTACACATGACACATAAAACTTAAGGGTAGATGCTGAGCTGTAAAAGGCTCAAATCATCATCTGTCAACATTGCCAGTTTCGCCAGTAGCATGCTGCAATTATGGAACATTTGACTATATATACAGCTACCTTTTCTCAGATCAAAGAGAAGAAATCTATTATAGCAATAACCATTAGAAAATTTATCATGTCTACACCTTATGCCCTGCATAACTACAACAAGGACAACAATATGCATTGTATCAACTATTGTGAATGCTGTACTAACATGTTTTGAGACTGTCACATTATAATTTCTTATTAAAAGTAATAAAAGAGATTTTATTTATTTTATTTTATTATTATTATTATTATTATTATTATT
>PVJA010016719.1:0-22830 GCA_004027025.1 Myocastor coypus
AGGAGGAGGAGGAGGAGGAGGAGGAGGAAGAAGAGGAGGAGAAGGAGGAGAAGGAGGAGAAGGAGGAGAAGGAGAAAGAGAAGCAGCAGCAGCAGCAAACAAAAAAGAAACAAAGGGCATAAAGAACCTCATCTGGGGGCTGGGGAGATAGCTCAGTAGAATAAGCGCTTGCCTGGCAAGTGCAAGGGCCTGAGATCAATCCCTGAGTCTGGAAAAAAAAAAAAAAAACTAATATAAAGAACCTCATCTGTCTGTCTCATTAATCTTTGGGTTACATTTCTAGAACTAGAGTTGCTGTCAACATTTTTAACCTTCTCTGCATTTTTTGCCATTTAGTGTCTGATCATATAATAGAACACGTTTTCACCTGAGTGGAGAGTCTGTGCTCCATGACATTGGTCCTGTGATTTAATGCAGAACTGTCCCTGGGTATCTGAGAGGAACTAGTTCCATGATTCCACTGAGGTATAAAATCCACAGCTGCTCAAGTGTTTCATATAAAAAATATTTGCATGTAACCTACACACATCCTCCAAATATTCTAAATCATCTGCAGATTACCCATGACACCTAATACAATATAAATGCTAAGTAAATAGTTGTAATACTGTATTACTTAGGGAATACTGACAAGAGAAAAAAGGTCTGTACATATTGAATACAGACAATTATTTTTCAGATATTTTCAGTTTGAGACTGGTTGGATCTACGAACATGGAAATGCAGTGATGGAGGGTCAACAGTGTTCTCGGAAGCTATTTACCTCACAGTGCCGGTTCTTTATGACTGGAAGGGGAACACAAAGCCACAAATAAGGAGGAACTATATTTAAAACTACAACCAAGTGGGAGTGGGGTCACACACTTGTAATCCCAGAACCCTGGAGGCCGAGGCAAGAGGTTTCCAAGTTTGAGCCTGGGAAACTGTGAGATTTAGTGAGACTTTGTCTCAAAATTAAAAATAAAAACCAGGAGTGGATGTACACATCTGTAATACTCGAGAGGCAGAGGCAGGGGGATTGATTTGAGTTCAAAGTAAGATACTTACCTTGAATTCAAGGCCAGCCTCAATTATATAGTGAAACCTCTGTCTCAAAAAAATTACAAATTAAAAAAGCAGCCAGGGATGTAGCTCAGCACGAAGGATCTTGGTTCAACCCTGGTACACACACACACACACACATACATACATACATACACACACACTCAAAATGAAGATGGACTCTTACCTAATACCATAAAGTCCTTGCTATCTATGGAGGACATATTTGAAGACCTCCAGTGGGATGCCTGAAACCTCAGTATCTAGAATCCTACATGTCCTGATTTTTCCTGTATGTACAAGGGGTGAGCCTAATAGCTCAGCAGACTAGAGCTTAGGCAGAGTGCAGCAGCCAGGGTTCGATCCCCAGCGAGCCATGCCCATGATTGAGACCAGGTGTGGTGGTGCACACTTGTAATCCCAGCACTTGGGAGGCTGAAGACAGGAGAATCACTACAAGTCCAATCTATGTAAAGAGACCCTATAAACCCTGTCTTAAATGCAGAAAAAAAGCAAGAAAAATAATCAAAAATTTTTTTAAAAAAATTATTACAGTAAAAGACATTATAGGGGCCAGTGAGATAGCTCAGTGGAATAAGTGCTTGCCTGGAAAGTGAGTTTGATCCCTGGTACCACACACACACACACACAGATACACTGCCATTAATGCCCTCAAAATCCTTCCCCTCCACTTGAACACACAGCATCACTCTTGTCACTTTCTGAATTCAAGAGGTCTTCTTTTTTCTGAATTTTTTTAATCCAGAAATCTTTCCTGAATGTGAATATACATATATACACACATATATATGGTGAATTCTGCCACCAAGTATCATCTAATGGAAAAGCAGTCTTTTTTTTTTTTTTTTTTTTTTTTTTTTTTTTTTTTTTTTTTTTTTTTTTTTTTTTTTTTGGTCTTTTTGAGACAGGGTCTTGTTATGCAGTTCAGGCTCAGCTCACCTTGAGTTCACTTTTCTAGCTCAGGCTGCCTCGAACTCACATCAGTCCTCCTGCCTCAGCCTCCCAAGTGCTGGGATTACAGGCATGCACCACCACGTCTGGCAGAAAGGCAGTTTCGTGGAAACATTATGATGTGTTCATATCCACCTTATTCACTGGATCTGGCATTGTGCAACTCCTGATTCTTCCTCAAAGTCCAAATGATCATGAAAGATAAACAATCTATTTTGAAACAGATTGATGACAGAAGCAGCCATGACAGCATAACTAGACACTAACAAAAGAAGACTTCTAGAACTGCTTCAGAAAGTCACAAGATTGATGGGGTATGTTTAAATTAGGGGAGAGTATTTTGAGAGAGATTACTTTTGCTGCAACAAATTTTTTAATATAAGCATTTGCTTTATTTATAATATGTAAGAGCCAGGGAGATAGCTCAATGGACTAAGAATCTGCTTCGGCAAGCACAGGGATCGGGGTCCAATCCCTGGTCCCGCATGCCACATGGGCCCTGGCACCAGGGTGCACTCAGCCATCAAATGAGTCTAGGCATGGTGGTATATGCCTGTAATCCCAGCTCTGGGGAGGGTGAAAACAGGAGGATCACTATGACTCTGAGCTGCACAGTGAGACTCTGTTCCAAAAATATTTTTTTAAAAAAGGTTTTAAAATATAATGATAATAATACCTCAGATACTATGCCATAGTTTAATTTATAAATTAGACACAGTAAGAGATTAACAACAATGAATAAAGTAGAATAACTATAACAATATTTTGTTGTAATATAATGTGTCAGCCAGACATTGTGCTGCCTGCCTGTAATCCTATCTACTCAGGAGGCTGAGGCAAGAAGACTGCAAGCTTGAGGCCTGCCTGAGCAACTCAGAGAGACCCTGTCTCTAAATAAAAGTTACAAAAGGCTAGATGTAGCTCAGTGGTAGAGCACTTGGCTGGCATACATGAGGCCCTGGATTCAATCCCCAGTGCCGCAAAATTAATTTAAAACTGAAAAGTTCTCTTTTTCTCCAACTTCCCAAAATATTAATATACTGATTCACTCTTCCTTTTGTTATGGTGTCAATGATACAATGCCCACCTTGTGAGGTGATGTGAGGTGGGTGACATAGTCCTAAGGTGCCACAATAAAGGTTAATTGAACACAGTATGGCATTATCACAAAGTGGACAGGAGGAACACCATGGCTACCAAGTGGCTGTCAGGGTGAATATATCAGGTTAATTAGTTGGACAAAAGCAATGATTCATCATCTGGATACAAGAGACCAAGAACAGAAATTTAAAAAGCTTCTACATAGCAAAGGATATGACCAACAGAGTAAAAAGAGACAGCCTACAGAATGGGAAAACATTTTTGCCAACTACCCCTTGAACAGAGGATTAATATCTTTTTTTTTTTTCTTCTTCTTCATGATTTATTTATTTATTTTTTAATTATTTTATTTTATTTATTTTTTCTTGTTTCGGAACCTTTGTTTGTTTATTCACTCATTTTTATGGCCGGCTCAGCCTGCCCCAAGGGCAGGGCTGGCACAGCATGTGGTGCCGGGGATCGAACCGCGGTCCCTGAAGCCACCCAAGCTTTCCCAAGCAGGCGCTTTAGACCACTGAGCCATCCCGCCAGGCCCCGAGGATTAATATCTTGACTACATAAAGAACTCAAAAAATTAGACCCCTACCCAAACTAAAAATCCAATCAAACAATGGGCAATTGAAATACATGCACTGCTTAGAAGAAGTATAAATTACTGATAAATACATGGAAATCTGTTCAGTACCTCTGGCCATTAGAAAAACAATTTAAAATAACAGTATATATTTACTCCAGAAAGAATGGCTATTGAGAAATCAAAGAACATGCTGGAGAGACTGTGAGGAAAAAAAGAACCCTTCTACATTGTTAATGAGAATGTAAACAAACATTATAGAAATTACTATGGAGATTCCTTAAAAACTAAAACCGCAAATTCCATTTGACTCAGCTATTTCCCTTCTAGATATCTTCCAGGAAGAGTTAAAGCAGTCATATTGCAGTAATACATACAGACCCATGTTTATAGGTGCAGATTTCATAATAGGCACATCTCAGAAGTTATTTACATGTCCACCAATGGATGAATAGATAACGTGTGGTATTTATATACAATAGGATATCTCTGCCATAATAACAAAGTTGTATCAACTGTAGGGAAATGGATTATCTTAAGATCATAGCATTAAGTGAAATAAATCAGCTTAAGGGGCCCGGCGGGATGGTTCAGTGGTCTAAAGCGCCTGCTTGGGAAAGCTTGGGCGGTTTCACGGACTGTGGTTCAATCCCCAGCACCGCATGCTGCTTCAGCCCTGCACTTGGGGTGGGCTGAGCCAGCCATAAAAATGAGTGAATAAACAAACAAAGGTTCTTAAACAAGAAAAAAAAACTCTAAATCAGCTTAAATATTGCATAATATGTCTTATTTAAGAAAGCTGATATATAAATATAGAATATCTTTTTTTTTCAGGATCAGGGATTGAACTCAGGCCCTTGGGCTTTACCAGGCAAGCACTTACTGTACTGTGCTATCCTCCCAGCCTCCAATATGTTGATTTTTCTTTTTTTTTTTTTTGTCTGTGTGTGGGGGGCAGGACCAAGGCTCAAACTCACGACCTTGCACTTGCCAAGCAGGCACTTATGCCACGGAACTATCTCTCCAGCCCTTGATATATAAATAAAGGGCAGAATAAAAGGTAAATAATAGGAAATAGGGAGAGATATCTTTTTTATTTTATTATTTTATTTTTTCTTGTTTCAGAACTTTTGTTTGTTTATTATTTTTTATGGCCGGTCCCTGAAGCAGCCCAAGCTTCCCCAAGCAGGCACTTTAGACCACTGAGCCATCCTGCCAGGCCCAAGGGAGATATATCTTGTGCAAAAGGGAAGGGAACTAAGAGATGTCAGGAGAGAAAAAAAAACAAAGGGAAGAAGATAAAAAAAAAAAAAAAAAAGCCATGGAGATATTAGATGTCCACATACCAACTCCCTATGAAGAATGTAATCAATATGTATTGCAAATGCATGGTAATAAAAAATAGAAATTAAAGGGAGCAGAATGCTACTTACCATTCCACTCAGTGTACAACTTAAAACTTAGGAATTATTTCTGCAATTTCTATTTAATATTTTTGGATTGAGATTGACCATAGGTAACTGAAATCTCAGAAAACAGAACTTCAGTTGGGAGGGCAGGGGGGACTGGCTGTGCCAAATTTAGCCCAAATGGATTCATGACCTAAACGTAAGGCCTAAAATTATAAAAGTTTTAGAAGAAAATGTAGGTGACCAGCTTCATGATATAGATTTGATAGTCACTTAGATATGCTACCAGGCATAGATAACAAAATCAGAGAAACTAATTTGACTTCATGCAACTGTATCAAAAGGCAGGTGTACTGGTGCATGCCCATAATCCCAGTAATCTAGAAGGCTGAAGCAGGAGGAACACAAGTACAAGTCCAGCCTCAGCAACTTAGGGAGAGACTGTCTCAAGATAAAAGCAAAAACAAAAACACTATCAAGACTAGGGATGTAGTTCAGTGCTCAATATAGAGCATTTCCTTAGCAGGTGCAGTGTCCTAGGTTCAATCCACAGTCCTGGTGGAAAAGAAAAGAGTAAGGACAAGACTATCAGGTGGGTAGAAAGGAAATACTCTCAGCAGGAGAAAATATTTACAAATCATACATCTGTAAGAAATCAATGCCCAGAATATACCAGATAATTTCTAAGATCCATCAACAAAAATATTCCAATCCACTTCAAAATGGGCAAAAGATTTGAATGAACACATAAACAGCCTATAAGCACAAAAAAATGTTCAATATTAGTAATTATTAGGGAAATGCTAATCAAAACTACACCTCTGAGATACCACCTCACACCTTTTAACATCACTAATATTGAAGTATGAGGCTGATGCAGGAAGCTCACAAGTTCAAGACCAGCCTGCATAACTTAATGACTTAAAGAGACCCCATCTCAACAAAAAATAAAAAGGAGCTGGGATGCAGCTCAGTGCAAAGGCCTTAAATTCAATCCTCAGTACCCTTGTATATATGCACACGTGTGTGTGCACAGAAAATAAGAAGCATTGATAAGGATATGGAAAAACTGGAATCATTGCACACTACTGATGGAACTGTAAAAAGGTACAGTTGCTGCAGAAAATGGCATAGCAGTTCCTCAAAAATATTAAAAATAAAACCCTTGATCTTCCTCCTAACTGCAGTGCTGGGCCTAGAGGAAACAACATTTATGAATGGAGATCAACTATACTTGGGCCACCAGGTTCTGTATATGAAGGTGATGTGTTTTTTCTGGATATTGCGTTTTCATCAGACTATCCATTTAAACCACCAAAGGTTACTTTCCATACCAGAATCTATCACTGCAACATCAACAGTTTGGGAGTCATCTGTCTGGACATCCTTAAGGACAACTGGAATCCTGCTCTGACTATTTCAAAGGTTTTGCTGTCCATTTGTTCCCTTTTGACAGACTACAACCCTGCGGATCCTCTGGTTGGAAGCATGGCCTCTCAGTATTTGACCAACAGAGCAGAATACAACAGGATAGCCAGAAGTGGACCAAGAGATAAGCCACATAATTCATACAATGTGTATTCAGTGTGAAGGGGCAAGAGGCGTCTTCTCGCTGTGCTGCAAATCTTTAAAGCCTTTACAATGCGGACTTCCGTGTATATGTTATACTGATTCAACTCTCTGCTTTTATCCTTCGGAGACTGGGAGACTCCCCAAAAAGGTAAATGCTATCAGGAGTAGAACTTTGTAGCTGTAGATTAGTTATGTTTAAAACACCTACTCGCGAGTCTTGCTTCTTTGGAATATAAAAATGTATTTTGTGATGTACTAAGGATACTGGTCCTGAAGTCTACAAAAAATTATAGTGCATTTTAGCCTAATTCATTATCTGTATGAAGTTATAAAAGTAGCTGTAGATGACTAGGAATTTTATGTCATTTGTATTAAACCCAGATCTATTTCTGAGTATGAGGGGATTTCCTTTTACCCTTTGTAGCTCAGAGAGCACTGATATATCAACACAAACACAATAAACATGTTCTTAAAGGAAAAAAAAATTGGCACTGCTGGGTCACTGATTTGATTTGACTAGTGCTGGTCAGACTAGTACTTCAAAGATGCCAATAATCCAAGTTCTACCTAGTTTGTAGTCACAGTGCATAAAAAAGAAGTGAAGCCATATTTAGATCAATTGAATTCAGTCAGATGGCTTAGTAACCTAAGTACAAAACTTCAGTTACAAGATAGGGCATGTGAGTTGTGAGACCGTCCCTATTTAATAACTGACTGAAGCACTACTTAGCAGCTGGATTCAAGGCCAAGACCTCATTTCATTCTGGCCAATAGTCTCTCTCTCTCTCTCTCTCCCTCTCTCTCTCTCTCTCTCTCTCTCTCTCTCTCTCTCTCTCTCTCTCTTTTTTGTGGGACCAGGGTTCGAACTCATGACTTTGCACTTGCCCAGCAGGCACTTGTGCCTCAGAGCTATCTCCCCAGCCCCTTGACCAATAGTCTCTTGAACTGTAAGGAAAACATTATCTAGTTGAGGAAAAAAATCCAAACAGTTATTAGAAAGGTAATGTAGTGCAGTTTGAAATCATGTTCTTTTAACTCCAGGAAGGGCCAGGTAAGGAGATACACAGCTATACTCCCAACTCTTGGGAGGCAGACAAAGGAGAATTGCCTCAAACTGGAGGACAGGCAGGGCTACATAGTGAATGAGACACTATCTCAAAAAACCAAACCAGACTAACAACAAAAACAAACACAAAAAGAAATGTGTATGTTGACAGTGGTACACCACATAGCTAACATGTAAGAGCCCTAGATTTTGATTTCTAGCACTAAAAAAGAAGAAAAAAAAGAAAATCTCTGTTGTCTGTTCCTTTATGTATCTCAATGTTTAAGGGAATTAAGTTGATACAGAATAACAAGTTAGTCTTGAGATTCCAGTTAAAACATATAATCAAGTAACTGATACAAACTTGCAATTTTAGGTGTTAGGGAGAATGCTGAGGGATTAGAACATTCACACACTGCTGTTGCTGGGAATATAAAATAGTACAACAACTATAAAATAGTTCAAATACTCCTAGCCATTTGCCTAAGAGGAAATACATGTTCAAACAAATACTTGTGCCTAAATGTTCACAGCTGCTTCATTTGTGACTGCTAAAAACTGAAAGCAGGAAAGATGACTAACAAAAGGTGAAGAGATAAATTGTGCAATCTCCATGCAATGGTATAATTACTTAGCAATAAAAAAGAATGAACTATTATATATAATATGAACGCATTTTTAAATAATTACAGCTGAGTTACAGAAGGAAGACAAAATATAACTACTATATCAATTCATTTATGAAAATTTGAGAAAATCCAAATTAATAATAGTAACAGAAAGCAATTTAATGGCTCCTCAAGAAGGGGAATTAGGTGGGGAGAAGGATTCCAAATGTGTGGAAATGTTCACTGTGGTCATGGCTTCATAAACACATATATTTGTCCAAATTGTACATTTTCAACATGTCCATTATTATGTCAATAATACCCCAGGAAAGTTGTTTAAAAATCCAATATAAAAGAGGATAGGAATGTTTAAAAAAATTTGAGTCAGTTTAATTTATTACTTTTATCGGAGTCAAATATTAGGGTATTTCTTTAATCAAGCAACTGAAAACTCTATTAAAATAACTAAAGGAGGAAACTATAATTTATAAGTTCAGTTTAAAAATTTCAAGTCAGTGCCTGTAATCCCAGTACTCGGGAGGCTGAGGCAGGAGGATTGGTGCGAGTTTGAGACCAGCCTGGGCTACAAAAGTGAGCTCAAGGCCAGCCTCAACTGCATAGCGAGACCCTGTCTCAAAAAGACAAAAAAAAAAATAAATAAATAAAATAATAATAATAATAATAATAATAAAATAAATAAAAATTTCAAGTCAGTATATTAAATGTTCAAATGGGATGCCAGGCATGATAGTGCATGCCTATAATCCCAGCACTCAGGATGCTGAGGCAGGAGAACACTGTGAACTCAAAGCCAGCCTGAACTGCACAGTAAACCCCACCTCAAAGGGGGGACCACCAAGCATTAATCAAAAGACCCCACTGAAGTGATTGTTAACATTTGCTAGAATTCAAAATGGAACAGAAAATTTTGTAGCTATGGCTAAGAGCTAAAACTTAAAAAGAAAAATCTGGTTTCTTTTTACTTGTATGTAGGTCTGGGGATAAAACCCAAGGTCTCCAGTGAGCTAGGTAAATGCTGTACCATTGAGCCAAACCCTCAGCCTTAGAACTAGATTTTTAAATTTATAACTTTAATAAATTGAAAAACAATTTTTCCACTCAAGTAATTTCTAAATAACCTTCATTACTCAACAATTCCAGGATAGGAATCCGTGTGGTACCCAGAACTTCACCCAGACTTGCCACTCAGCAGTCACCAGGAACACTCCCTCAGAATCTACATTTCCTCAATCTTAAAAACAGTGTGTCTTTAAAAAAACAACAACAACGTGTCCTTGAATATTTACTATTAGTGATTTGTTAACATAGACTTTAAACGGCACATAAGTCAGAGAAAGCTTTTCTCAGAGAAGCATAAAGTGAGGGCTGGATGTGGTGGTGTACACCTGTCATCTCAACATCATGAGAAGAGGCTGAGGCAGGAAGATGGGAAATTAGAGCCATCCTGGGCAGCTCAGCCAGTACAGTGGATGGAAGTCTGGGATATAGCTTGGTGGAAAGGGTCTGGGCTCAGCCCCCACCCAATACGTGGAGGTAGTGGGGAGGAAGAAAAGAGCAGGGCGGTATCATGTATCACCCATAGTAAGTACGGACATTCCAGACCTAGGGCGGGCCAGTGACAAAAAGGAGAAAGGTGACAGACGTACTAAGCATGACTCAGCACAGGCAGGCCACAGAATTTTCCACACATCTGCCGCGGAGTCGCCTGCCCATCAGGAGAGGAGCCACGGCTGTAAGAGTCTGGGGAATCCAGCGAGGAAATGTATCCAGTGAGATCGCCCAGGCTCCGCCGCTCCCGGGCCGCCAGCAAATGAGGGTAGGGGCTAAAAGGAGTGAGGGACCTGAAGGTGCTGTGTGGACCTAGGGTTCTGCCCTCTGACATAACAACAACGACAACAAAAGCGCAAGTCACATCCACCTCCCTCCTGGCTCGCCAAGCTGAACGCTCCAGAGAGGGGAACGCCCCCTCTCCCCGCCCCAGGGAGCCTTGGTTACAGTAACTAAGGACAGCTCCAGGGGAACCAGCAGGGCCTTGGGAACTGATGAGCTGAATAAGCTTTGACAAACCAGATGACCAGGGCCAGAGAGGCCCTTCTTGGTGACTAGTTTTCCTTTCCAATGGATGGATTTGAGAGAAGACAGCAATAAAAGATGACAGCCTTACACAAAGGAGTCGGGCAGCATCTTGGATTCTGCTCATCAGATTTCTCCAGCTCCCTACATAGGTGGCTTGGGGGACTTTACCCAACGCCTCGACTCTACTCACAGGGACCCATGCAAGAGAAATAACACCCAACTCTATCAACCCAGAATAAGCTGACAGAGTGAGCAGAGAAGGGGGAGATGTCCTGGGGGGAGGGAGTAGTCACCCACAACACCTGGCTGTTTCCACACATACCTATCTGCCCTTCGAAGCCAGCTCTCTCAGAAAACTGTCACAGAGTGGAAAACATATACTGCGGGCCCAAAACTAGGACAGAAGCACCGTGGGAAAGCCTATGAAGAAAGCCAACTCCTAGGGGTCATGAAGGACACCCTGAGAAAAATCCCTGTCCAAAAGAATCCCCACTCCACACTCAACATGGGCTCTGGGGGAAGCTGAGCCACAAAGTTGCTAGCACCCCTTTCAGTCTCCAGTACTACCTTCCCCTAGAGAAAAGTCCCCAAGCACCTACTTGTGACAGAAAGCAACCAGCCTGTACTTAGATGAAGGGAACATGACTATAGTGTCATCAGGCTAGAGAATGTCTGGCCAGGCTATTCTTGCATCTGAGTGGGGGAGAGAACCCAAGTTGTGGGTGAAGTCAAGCTCAGAGGACCTAGGAATTTAGGTGGGGGAGACACAACTGGACTTCACGGTCACCTGCAGTCAAGACAGCAGCACAGTAGGGGAAACTTTAAAAGCAGCAGGCTATAGCCAGCAGTGCTGCCTGGGCACTAGGAAAGAGAAAGGACAATTCCCCCTTCACTCCCCTGTCACTGTGATGGACAGAGGCTGCAAATGCACAGCAAGTATTCTCACAACTCCTGGCAGGGCCACCTATCCCCCAACTGCAAGCTTCTCCAAGTCTCTTGCCACCCAGCTGCCTACTCTCTGTGACCTCCAAAGAAGGGGCCTTCTCAGATGCTGAGGAGAGCTTCCTGTAGGAGCCTCGTGGCCAACCTCTACCCAGCTTCCCAAGCCACACCCTTGCAGGAGTAGGGCCTCCTGCTATGGCTGGCCAGCTGCCAGCTGAGGCCAGCAGGAAGCCAGATGTCACTTTCCTGTGAAAACCAAGAAAGTCAAAAGAGACACAGCTTAAATGGAGATTTTCCAAAAACTAGACCTCTGCCTTTTGTCCTGAGTGAGCTTGAGACCTGACAGCCAGATCTGCAGCATCTGCAGCTGCTCCCTTTGAAGTCTCCCACACATGCCACCGGCCAGGGTTCAGGGCGCAACTCACCCTTAGTGTTTTGTCAGTTCTCTGGAAGGCAGATGCTATCTATAGTAAAAGGAGAAAAAATGTGTTATCTTCATTTCTCTAGGTGTTCCCTGGAGAACCTAGGAAGGATGAGAATATACATTTAGAAGAATGGCTTGAAGCATCATATCAAGGGGCTATAGGTGGCCCTAGGGCAGCAAAGGCTGACAGTATACCTAGGTGCTCAGCTATCCAGCTGCGACCTGCTGTGTGAGCTTCTAAGTCTGGTTCCTCATCTGTAAAATGGGTGTGATGCTGGGTAAGGTGGTGGATGCCTGTAATTCCAGCTCTTGCGAGTCTGAGGCCATCCAAGACTACACAGTAAGATCATCTCTCTAAATGGGGACAATAATAATACTGTCCATCTCATAGGCTTTAGAGCAATGGTTCTCAACCTTTCTAATGCCATGACCCCGCAATACAGTTCCTCATGTTGTGATGACCCCAAACCAAAAAATAATTTTGGTGGCTACTTCAAAACTGTAATTTTGCTACAGTTATGATTCGGAATGTAAATACCTAATATGTATTATGTATTCTCATTGCTACAAATCAAACATAATTTAAACATAGTGATTAATCACAAAAACAATATTTAATTATATGTTGAGAAATATTTATTACTAATTCCAATAAATAACATTTCACCATGGCATAGCATGGGTTTAA
The DNA here is from genome assembly GCA_004027025.1 of Myocastor coypus. Taxonomy (NCBI): domain Eukaryota; kingdom Metazoa; phylum Chordata; class Mammalia; order Rodentia; family Myocastoridae; genus Myocastor; species Myocastor coypus. The sequence continues at coordinate 12,474 of PVJA010016719.1, forward strand.
ATATATATTTTCCGATGGCTTTAGGTGACCCCTGTGTTTTGTTCGGTCAACCCCCACCGGGGTCTCGACCCACAGGTTAGAACTGCTGCTTTAGAGGATATCTTAAGGGCAACACACAGAAATTACATATTCTGATGTTAGCCACAGTATGGCAGTAGCACTGAATAAAGCTTTTCGTTTTCTGTTTTTTAAGAGAGGTTTTTTTTTTTTTTTTTCAAGACAGGATCTCACTATGCACTTCAGGCTAGTTTTGAACTCACTAGCCCAGGCTATCTTCGACTTGAGGCAATCCTCCTGCCTCAGCCTGCCAATTGCTAGGATTACAAGTATGGGCCACTATACCCAGTTGAAGTAAAGTTCTTGTCTGGCCTCCCACTGCACAAGAAATCTCAGAATTTTTTTTTCCTTCACCCTGAAATGCTTTGTCTTGTTTATCTCCAAACAGCCCCGGGCCCACTTCTTCTAACTAAAGTAACGGCTGCCTCAGCTCTTGTGATGTTAGCTATGCTCTTGATTCTTTGGCTCTGGCTCCTCTCTCACTATGCAACTTGACACTAATGAAGTACCCTTACGTGACCTGCCACAGGTCTCCCATTTCCTGATTGCTTCTACAAACCCTTTCCTGCAGAGGCACACACCCTGCCATGATTAAGAGCACATCCCACATTCAGGCCCACGGGAGCCCACAGGTGAAGGAGCGAGCCACTTTTGAGAGTTTACAGATTGCTTCTTTTCCAAAGGACATACCTGTGAAACAGCTCAAGCCACAGATTAACAAATGGCAAAATGGAGACACACCAGCAAGCCATCAAAGGAGCTGAATGCATGTTTAGAGAAAACCAGTTGTCTTAGTAAATTACATCCAGGCTGAAACTGAATGTCTGGGGCACTAAGTTTAATGAAATATTTATTGAGTTCATGCCTTGCACTCAGTACTATGCCAGAAGTCACAGGTTCTGCCCAAAAAACTAAGTTAAACTATTGGTGGCCAACTTTTAAAGACAAAACTAGGATGGCACATGAGAGGTGGGCAAGGACTCATCCTGCCATGTGACTGTAAGCAAGTTGTTTCTCTTCTGTGTGCATAACGGGCTGACCAAGGTCCCTATCACTACATAGTGAGAGCACACACAGGTTGGATTTACTCTTCATGATAAGTCACCATTTATCATCATCAGTGTGATTAAAAGTGAGAGCCCTCATCTGGCTGAGTAGATTTGGAAAGGCTTAATACAAGAAAGCCTTGAGTCTTAAGGAGTAAGTTAACTTTGACAAGCAGTCATCAGAAAGGAGAGCAGAGAAGGGACACTAGCAAGTGAGTTTGGGGAATCAGAAGAGATTCAGAGGGGCTGAAGTGGAAGTAATTACCTGTGGGGTCAGTGGGGAAAAAAAAAAAAAAAAAGCCAAACAGCTAAGACTACCCTAGAGAGCCTTGAATGCCAAGCCCAAGAAAGCTTCTCATTCAACAAGAGGAAACAGCTTGTTCTTCTGATCGCTGTCCCACTATCTACTAGTAGCCTGGCCTCCTTGGGCAAAGCATCAACAGCTGACACAAAAAGGCAGCCAAGAGAGAGACAGAGATGATGGGAGAGCCAGGCAGGCCCAGGTGAGTTTCTGTCATGGGGACAGGCAAGATGCCCCATTGCCAGGAAGGATGTCCCTGGCCCCTGCTACACTTTTGGATAGCAGGTATAGGAGCTTCTTCAAAAGAGGGTAAGGTTCCACTAGGAGGCAGCCAGATAAAAGTCTACACTAACTTCCACTGATAACACAACATTGACCTAGAAGTGGCATCAGCTTGCAGAAAGAATGCTAGAGAGAGGCAGAATTTGCCCCAGATTTACTCTCCTCCAGTCAGCAGTACTGGTCATGGCTGCCAAATGTGAATCTTTTCCATCTTCCTCAACTTCCATTCTTCTCACTGGTTCTTTATCTGAGCTCTTTTCTACCAATTTATCCAAACCTTTCATTAAGTGCCTTCTTGTTCTTAGCACTATTTAGTGACTGTGAGGACAAGATGAAGAGAGAGGGATGCAGACAGCTGTGACATGGAAGATGGGATGTGGTTCAGCCCACTCATTTGTCCCAGGGCCTCCAAGAGTGGTGTTGGACCCCAGCACAGTGCCTGGGGTCTTAGAATTCATAGAGAAAGCAAGGACCAAGAAAAAAGGAGTGTGGGCAATCTGCATGGGTACCTCAAGACAGAAGTACCACCAGGGAAAATTCTTATGGGGGAGATCCCAGAGAGACACAGGGAAGGAACATCCAGGCTGCAGCAGGCTTTAAGAGGGAAAGAATGAGCAGAAGGGTACATGGGGTAAGCTGGAGGAGACTGACTGGCAGCTTAAATTAAAAAAAAAAAAATGTATTGAGCAACCATACTGCAGAGCCCTTTCTCTAAGGGCAGGACACAGGCCAGCCATGAGCAAACAAAGGATGGCTGGGTATGGGGGCAAATGCCTGTAATCCTAGCTACTTGAGGTCAGCATGGACTACATAGTGAATTCAAGGCCAGCCTGAACTCTATAGCAAGACCATGTCTCAAAAATAAATAGGCTGAGAACATAGCTCTGCACTTCGGGTGTTAATTCATAATAGTGGAAAATGAGGAGGAGGAGGAAGAGGAGGAGAAGGAAGAGAGGAGAAGATGAGAAGAGAGGAGGAGGAAAAGAGAAAGGAGGAAGAGAAACTAAGGATGGTAAAGCCACATACTCCTGCAGTCCCAACTACTAGAAGAGCCTATGCAAAATAGTGAAACTCCGGTGGGGATGTCAGGGACAGGTGGAAGTTGGGGTAGGGTTGAAATGGTTTTGGGAAAAGAAAATAACTCATGATAAAGTGCATATTTAGCCTGCCGATCACGTTTCTGGGTTTGAAACTACATAAAAAGGAGTGGCAGGGGCTACTTCAAGGATCCTCCTAGAACACAAATGGATACAATCTGCAGCTGAACTCAGCTGCTGGAACCTTCTGAGCTCAGTTAACACCCAACTGCATCTGGATCCAATCTTACTTCCTTGCTGCCTCACCTGCACCTTAGCAAACACCACTACCCTCACCTGGTTACATTTCTTGTGACCCCCTTCCCAGTGACTAAACACATTTCTCACACCAAAGGAGAAGTGCTATTTACTCCACAGCCTTTTCCCACCTCCCTCAGCCTGCCTCTCACAGGTTCTAGCTGCTTAAAATTCAGCCTCTTGCATAATAAGACCTTTGCCACTCAAATCTAATACTTGCTTCACTGCCAGTAGTGTCCAAAAGGTTTACCATTCACCAATTCCAAGAACCCAGCTCAAACCCATTCCCTTCTATCCTCAAGGCCATTTCTCCTCTGCCTTGCAATAGTGTCTGGTCTGTCCTGATCTGTGACTCTCTAGTGAACTTTCCCTTCCATTTCCTGTTCAGAGCTGTATCTTGCTCTCACCAGTTTTCTACAAATGTATGTGGAACATTGATTTGTTGCTTTATTTCTCTCTCCTCTAACCAGTCTGTCAGCAGGATTAACCTCATCACCTACATCATATCTCTCCACCCAGCATAGGGCTTTGCACATGATAGATGTATTAGAGAATGTGCATGTAGTAGGTGTACAAAAAATAAGATTAATTTAAGAATTCAAGAGTTATGCTGGCCATGAAGATGCATGACTATAATCCCAACACTCAGAAGACTGAGGCAGGAGGATCCCTGTGAGTTTGAGGCCAGCATAGGCTATATAAAGTCCACCCTGAACTATATAGCAAGACCCTGTCTCAAAAAAACAAAAACAAAAACAAAAAAAAACCCGAAAGATATCAAGAGTTAAGATGAAGAGTAGGCAAGGAGAAAGCTGCAGTTGCATAGAAAAGCTAAGCACATCTACGAGGATTTAGGTCATATACAGAGAAAGGATGACATAGCAGAGGCCAGCCAGGGCTGTGGGTAGCAGTGGGGGAGTGACAGGGAAGGCATATGACAAAGATTCTGGGGGCTCTAGTGACCCAGCAAATGTTGACATTTCTTGAAGCCTCGGTTTTCTCAGCTGCAGCATGAGTTAATGAGCTTCAGGCTACCACCGTCACAAAATAAAGAGGAAAACCGATTGTTAAGAAATTGAAAGCTGCTACGGACCCAGGAACTTGGCTTTACTCCAACATTTGTGAGATGAAGAAAGAGCTCTCCGAAGGCAAAGCAGGGAAGTCACACTGGGTGAAACCTGCAGCGCAAGTCGTCAATCCAGGACTTCTGAATCCTTTGCCCAGGACAGCGCTTCCCGAACTCAATTCACCAACTACTAAAAGTTGTAGAAATAACGGGCTGAGCCCAGTTTCAACTCCTCACTGAAGAGCCTTGAGTGTATAAATCAATGGATCTGGGAGCCTTAAACTTTTACATCTGAACTAAAGCGAAACCCTGGATTCCACTGCAGAAGGCAGACAGCCGGCAATCGGGCAATCAGAACAAGGAAAACGCTAGTCATACGTGCCACGGCTCTCATACATCCGCTATTACAGATTTTTATAGATTTGCTTGAGCATGCTCGGAAACCTGGAGCGATGTATTTCAATGCCCCATGCATCAGTTTCCCCATCTACAAAATGGACAGGAGAGCAAGACTAAGGCCGCCAGAGACCTCCGGGGAGCAGGAGACGGCGCCCGCGCTAGAAGGATGGAGGTTGGCGGCCCCAGGCGCCACGCGGCGGAGTCCAGGCGGGGACAGGGAGGGGGCGGGTCCGCACCGGCCGAGCCCCCGCTGGAGGGGGAGGGACGCTGCACGTTGTGTCGCGTCGCGTCGCACGCCGCACACTGCCGATTCCTAAAGCCGCCCCTCACGGAGCCCGCTCCGCCTTCTCGCGCACGACCCTTATATAAGTGTCCCCGATGGAGGCGCCGGCGCACGCCCACTTGCTCTGACCAGCTTCTGGAAGAGGAAGGTGCAGGGCGCCACGGACACTCACCGCCTCTCCGCCGTGGTAAATCGTCGCTGCTGCTTCTACCGCTGCTGCCTCCACTGACAGGGAACAGCTGCGGTCTCCGCGCAACCAAACTTGTTGTAGTCCTGGCCCCGCCTTATGGACTTCTTATTGGCCCAGGCAGCCCAACCCCTCCTACTATTGGGCAGTGTGCTCCGTCACTCACCGCTCCTCCGCTTAAGACTCCTTCCTACGCCCGCCTACCCATCGTATTTAAGCCTTGGCGCCCCACGTCAGCCTCGCCCCTCTCGTCCCTGTCGGGCCTCTGGATTGGCAGTAAGGCTAAGAGATCCCGCCCATGTCGTGCCACCGCCTACTCCCAGTGTCTCTGGACCCTCACGTGTGCCTTATGGCCCCACCCTAGTCCGCAATAGGCGGAAGCAGCCCAGCATCGACGTGTCGTGATTGGCTGTCGGCGGGGGGTGGGGACGTGCGATTCATTCAGCCGAGTAGCACGTGTCTCCCCAAACCGCAAGCACAACAGAAGTTTCGGGGCTCTGGAGTACCGGCTGAACGCAAATTCGGATTAGGGTGTGGAGGAAGGGCAGCAGGAGAAGCATTTTCAAATAAGGCCGTAGTGCCACCCTATCTTACGTAATTGCGTCCTTTAGGAGCCACGTGGGTGGTGATGGTGACCAAGAGAAGGCATCTGTGTAACCTTGGACAAGTCACTTCACCTCTCTGAGCTTCTATTTCCTAATGTGCAAAGCGAGCCACTTAGGGACAAAGGGGTTTAGAAGTCTTGGTTGACGTACAGTAGGAAGGCTTTGTAAATTAGGCTCTGTGCCAACTAGTGAATAGAGGAGTGACCAATACAAACCAAAATTTCTGCCTTCCAGAGACCGACAACAAACAATAATACCATATATCAGATGGTGATCAGGAGACGGAGAAAAAAAAAATAATCTGCTGCAAACGAGGGTCAGGAGAGAACATTGTATTACCTAGAAATTGCTTTTTGAGCAAGAAGAGGTACTGCATTAAGACTCCCTCCTCTTGGACTTTATTATGTAAAGGCTTTATCAAACCAATTTATTTGTCCTTCCTTCCACCTATCCCCCAGAACCCCACGCCTGGACAGATCCAACACTGCAAATTTAGTAGCAGGACAAATTTGAATTTCAATTTTCTAGATACATGCCTACATTCAATCAGTACTCACCTCTTGAGTACCTAATATGTGCCAGGTGATATGATCCTGGGAACAGTAATGGGCAAGATATCTTAGAGTCCACATTCCACTGGATGCACAAGTCCACTTTTTTTTTCTTTTTTCCTTTTGGCAGTGGTAGCGGTGGTGATACTGATGATTTAACCCAAGGCCTTCCCACTGAGCTACATGCCCAGCCTACTATCTATCTATCTATCCATCTATTTGTTTGTTTAGAGCTATGTTCTTCCAAAATCTCTGACTACTGGGATTATAGGTGTGAATCATTATGTCAAATTCCTCTTTCTTTCTCTTTCTTTCTTTCTTTCTTTCTTTCTTTCTTTCTCTTTCAGGGAAAGAGTTGAAGCTATGGGCAGGTCCCTTCTCTATCTAGGCTGGATTTTCACATAAAATAGGTGTGACATAATGGGCTCTGAGTGTAATTTACTTATTGTCTCTATTACTGTTCTAGCCCATGCTTGCGTTGTGACCTCATCACTTCCTGTCTGTATCTTATCTCACTGATTGTGGTGTAAGACACAGATCCTTGTGTCCTTCACAAAAGGCAAGGCCCTGCTTTAGGACTGACCAGTGAGTAGAGGCTTTGAGTGACTGGTTGGTATAGTTCTGGATGTTCCCTGGGAATTCCTGTGTCTAGATCAGAGGACAAGCGCCTCCACCCATGTTTAGACAACTCCAATATCACCAGCAACTGACTTAGATCTGAACAAAGAAATTGAGTAAGTAGAGCTAGAAAATGGACTGTTGTGTGGATTCTTATCAGTTTCAGCATCTATATTATCTAGCACAGTTTGACTGAGAAACAAGACACCTTGCCACCCAGCCTCTCCCCTAGCCTCAGGACAAGTTCCCCAAAAGGAACCAGCTGGGAAAATATTTCATTCCAGACACAAAAACAATCTGCCTAGCTAACAGCCTGGGTGAAGAATCTAATACTGTTGGGAAAAGCATTTCTCAGCTGGGCGTAATGGTGCAAACCTGTAATCTACAAGCCCTCAGGAAGCAGAGGCAAGAGGATCTGGAGTCCAGGACCTTGGCTATATAGCAAGACCCTGTCCCAAAAAAAGGAACTGAAGAAAGAGAAGGAGGAGGAGAAGCATTCTTTTTTGTACCACCAGTGACAGAATCTCTTCATTACCAGTTGCCTGTGGGAAACACAGATTGCTAAACTGTAGCCGATGGCTCTTATGCATATTACTACCCAGAGGTCCTAGAAGTAACAGTGAATGAAACCCATCTCTGGGAAATGAGACCCCCTGTGCAGCATTGCTGGTTTAAGGAGCTTTTCAAATGGTCTAATGGGTCAATGTTGAGACCCACTGAGGGTTTTAGGAAAGCTTTATTCTGTCTTCTCCCACAGTAGAATCTCTCGCTCTTCAAAACCAAATCCAGATAGATTCCTGGATCCCATCTCACCCCTGTGGATTCTAGTTCAATACATCTGGGAAGAAGCTGGGAATCTTTTTAGTAATTTTTCCTCTTGTCATTTTTCAGCTCCCAACTGATTCTAGAGATCTGAGAAGCTTGGGAAACTGAGTTCTTAGGAGATTGAAGTTAATAGTGAGGCCAGACAAGGGCTGAGCCAGCCTGTGCCAGGATTCCTAGGAGTTTGGCCCTGGCACACACAGCACAGAAGCAGCAAGACTCTGTCAGGATGTCTGGAGTGGCTCTCTACCTGTTGCTTCTTAGTGTCAGTCCACTTTCTAAGGAGTTCTTGGGTTTTTGTTTGTTTCTGTTCCCCAAATTCTCCTCACATTTGAACATCAAGAGTTGAATGTTTTAAGACAGGGTCTTGCTATGTCTCAATGATCCTCCTGCCTCTGCGTCTTGATGCTGAATTTCAGGTATATGCCACTACAACTGGGCAAAAGTTGAGTTTAAACCAGGCAAAGTGGTATATATTTGTAATCCCAGTCAATACTCTGGAGGCTGTGGCAGGAGAATCTTGAGCTTGAGGCCACCTTGGACTACATAACAAGACCCTGTCTCCAAGAAAAAAAAATTGACTTAGCAATAGTAAGTGCTTAATAATTAGTTGCAAATAAAGCTATGGGAGTCTACTCATGCTTAGCAGTGAAAATATCTGGTGTAAATGGGACAGTCCCAAAGGCCAAGAGTCTAGTGAGAAAGGCAGGAGTCCAGAGGGCACCCACCACACTTAAGGGGGAGGGAAAGTTAAAGATGTAACAACCTGGAACAGGCGAGGGCAGGTCAACGGCCATAAATGTCAAGGTACAAACTGTCAGACAGGACTTTAACAACATCCCTGGGCCAAGGAGGAGGAAAATGAGACTCAGCCCCCACACAGCTTTTAGACAGTGCTCACTGGAGTGATATGAACAATGACTTCCCTGTCCCAAGCTGCTCCCAGGCCAGTAGAGTACGGGAGAAGACAGACCTCTAAGCACTTATCTTCAAGCAGTATGGAGCTTCACCAAAGAAAATGGCCAAAGGACTAGGGAATCCAAGGAGGATCCCTGACCCCATAAGAAGATACTTGGAGGGCTTTCTGGGTGAAACAGTGCTGCCTACACAGAGAAGGGGGAAGGTGCTATACTGATAAATGCTCAAGAGAAGGAAGAGTCCAAGCAAAAACACATGGTGTGACAGGGTGGAATGAGAGAAGGTCACTGTAGCATAGTGATAGAGTTCACCCAGCACATTCAGGAAGGAGAGTGGAGGCCCAGAAGCAACCAGGAACAAGGAAACTGGAAGTCAAATAGCAGATACCCTGAGCCCAAGACCCTCCAGTTGGTTTCAACCTTACCAGCTATAGTAATATAAGGTGAGCCCAACTGATATCCTGAGAAGTAGGAAACAAGAAACAGAGCCCAGGGAGGGCTGCTGTCTATTATAGGTCCCGGAAAGCTGGGATTTACAACTGCAGATAGCAGCTTCTCTTGCTGGTGCCCTGTTTATTGACCTCCTGCTTGGGATGTTAAGGGTTGTCACCTCCCGGGCTCCTTGCTTATCTGTTACTATCTGTACGAACCTAGTGTTAGGCAAATGGTAGAAGACATAATGATTTGTAATCTGTAAAGTAGTCTCTCTCACATTCCATAGCCTTCTTGTAGCCCTCAATAAAAATGAGTTATTTCTGCAGCTCTGGGCTCACTTTTTTTTTTCCATGATTTAATATTTTTATTATTTAAATTTAACAATGGTTATATTACATATTTTCATCATCAGATCAGTTTAGATTAATAGATATAGGTATATAAGATTGATCAAACAGTTAAACATTAACACTTTCAATAAACATTACTTTTTTTTTTCTTTTCCCCTTTCTTTTTTAAAAAGTTGACACATTGCGGGCCCAGCGGGATGGCTCAGTGGTCTAAAGCACCTACTTGGGAAAGATTGGGCTGCTGCAAGGACTACGGTTCGATCCCCGGCACCACATGCTGCACCAGCCCTGCCCTCAGGGCCAGCTGAGCCAGCCATAAAAATGAATGAATAAACAAACAAAGTTTCTGAAACAAGAAAAATAAATAAATAAAATAAAGAATTCTTTTAAAAATTTTTTTAAAGTTGACACATTGCATATTGTCCTCACAATAGTTCTACAGAGCACAGTGTGTGGGCATGACCCACCCCCCTATTGATGTTGCTAAAAAGAAAAAAAAGAAAATAAAATTCTTCTCTTTGGACTAAGAGGAAGCAGATGCATACACAATCAAATGTTCTGCAATTGCAGTGGGCCACCAGTGAAGCTTGTAATGTTGGAGGCTATTGCTCTAAGATGACATGATAATCTACTTAGAAGACCCAAAGAATTCCACCAAAAAGCTACTGGAATTAATACACAAATTCAGTAGCATAGCAGGTTACAAAGTCAACACAGAAAAAATAGCATTTCTCTACACAGATAACAAACACACTGAGAGAGAGATTAGAGAAACAGTACCTTTTATGATAGCACTGAAGAAAATGAAATACTTAGGAATAACCTAACTAAGGAAGTAAAAGACCTTTTCAAACAAAACTATAGTACTCTGAAAAAAGAGATCTCAGAAGATCTCAGAAAATGGAAGGATATTCCCTGCTCCTGAATAGGAAAAACCAACATTGTGAAGATGGCCATACTCCCTAAACTGTTGTACAGATTTAATGCAATTCCTATCCAAATACCATCGGCATACCTCACAGAACTGGAGAAGTCATTCCTAAAATTTATTTGGAACCAAAAAAGACCCAGAACTGCAAAGACAACTCTCGGCTATAAAAGTAT
>PVJA010016719.1:22930-43020 GCA_004027025.1 Myocastor coypus
GACCTGAAGATCAATGGAATAGACTAGAGGACACAGAAGCAAATACAAACACACTCAGCCACCTTATTTTTGACAAAGGGGCCAAACATGTGTACTGGAAGAAAGACAGCCTCTTTAACAAATGGTGCTGGAAAAATTGGCTCTCTACATGCCGAAAACTAAATCTTGACCCTAGTCTATCACCATGCACGAAAATAAAATCAAAATGGATTAAAGATCTAAAAATTAAAAGTGAAACATTAAATCTCCTGGAAGAGAAAGTGGGAAGAAATCTTGAAGACATCGGAGTAGGCAAGAGTTCATGGACAGAAATCAATTTGCACGTTTAACACTTGAAAGCATCAACAAATGGAACCTCGTCCGGCTAAGAAGTTTCTGCATGTCAAAGGAAATCACCAACAGAGTGAAAAGACGACCCACAAATTTCGAAAAGATTTTTTAACTAACAAGTATTCAGACAAAGGTCTTCTATCTAGAATCTACAAAAAACTAAAAACCATTAGGGTTCCAAAATTCAAAGACCCAATCCAGAAATGGGCATCTGAGATGAACACACACTTCTCAGAGAAAGAAATGCAGCAAGCCTACAAATACATGAAGAAATAGGCAGACATGGTGGCTTACACCTGTAATCCCAGCACTTGGGAGGCTGAGGCAGGAGAATTGGTGTGAGTTTGAGACCAGCCTGGGCTACAAAAGTGAGCTCAAGGCCAGTCTCAACTGCATAGCGAGACCTTGTCTCAAAAAGACAAAAAAAAAAAAAAAAAAAAAAAAAAAAAATGAAGAAATGCTCCACATTGCTAGCCATTCATGAAATTCAAATTAAAACAACACTTAGATGCCATCTCACCCCAGAAAGAATGGCTATCTGGGCTCACTTTGAGAGAGACAAGTCTCAGTGAGTCCTCTAAAGCTTATTCATCAGGTCTTCTTGTCGTTTCTTTCAGCACCGACAACAGAACATTACAACAGCCAGCTCACAGAATAGCTCAGGGGTTGCAGCTCTTCCATTCTAGGATGGCAGGAGAGGAATGAGCAAGTTCTGGCAGCTCCAGCTTCAGAGGGCCTGGCTATTGGTAAGAAGGCAGGTTGATCTTTGATGAAGAAGCCCGTGACTGCCACAGGAAAGACAGGACACTCCTCAGGGGCTGAAGCTGTGTGCTCTGTTCTAAGCCACATGGTCCCCTTCGTGTGTGTGTATGATGAGGCAGTGCAGCTGAGGAGTAACTCTTTTGCTCTTTTTGATGTTTCCCTCCCCTGGGGTCTGCAAGGGGGACAGGCCACTCTACTGGTGCTCTTGGGATGACTCCGATATACAAACACCATTAGGCCATGCTGCACCTTTGTGACAGTGAGGGTAGCCACATGCCATCAGCTGGAAGCATTTGTACTGTGTGGAAAATATATGGCTGTCTAAAACAGCCTGCATTCTCTTGCCCAAGAGTGGTTTTCAATGTGGAATCCAATTGCTTTCCCCAATGCCTTCCCCTATAGGCTCGCTTAGCCCCTGCCTCCCTCTCCTAGGGACACATCCTGTGTTCTTGACCTCCTCCTACTCTGGTTAGTTTAGACAGCTGTGTTGGGCACATGGGCTGCTGTGAATTTCTGCAAGACGTTCAGACCTCCTACTGGCCACAGTGGGCCTCAGTCTCCCCTATGCACTTAGACTGAAAAGTCTCTGCCAATTCCAAGACCTCCATTCCTTCATTTCCACATCTTTGAATGTAAAGTTGCCAAGAAACAAAAGGAAAGGCTAGGGGATGGGTTAGCCACCACATAATACCCTCAAGTTTTATTGAGGAGGTGGTAAAGTAGGTGCTTCCCCTTTGCCCCCGGCCCAGTTCCTGCATAGCTAGCAAGCAGCAGCTCCTCTTTCTGACTCTTGCTTCAATATGCCCAATCCCAAGTCCCCAAGGAGGGCTGGGGAGATAGCTGAGCGGCTTACGCACTTGCCTGGTAAGTGCAAGGTCCTGAGTTTGATACCTGGTACTGAAAACCAAATCCCAAAGAAGGAGGCTCCTTCCTATGGCCCCAGCCCTTTGCCAGAGTGCCAGGTGCAACCAAGCTGCTGCCCTGGACAGAGGCAGGGGTGAATCCTCTGCCCCTCAGCTATAATTCCTGTGCTTCCTCAATAACCCCAGGAACCAGCAGGGGTGCTGTGCTCATTTGATAGGTGTGGACACTGAGGCTCAGACAGAAGTGAGTTCTCTTCTTGACACAGAATTAGGGAGCCACCAAGCAAGGCTTTCTGAGCCACCTGGGAAAAGAGAAAGCACGAAGGTGCAGAATGCAGCTCTTCAACAAAGAAAATGCTTTTGTTTGCATCCTAAGAACACATTCCTCAAAAGCAGAGTGTCTTGGCACATGCCTGTAATCCCAGCACTTGGTAGGCTGAAGCAGGAGGATTGCCACAAGTTCAAGGCCACTCTGAGTTATGTAGTGAGTTAAAGGCCAGCTTGAACTCAGTGACAGCCTGTCTCAAAATAAATTAAATTAAATCAAATTCAGTTAAAAATTTTTTTAAAAAAAGCAGGAGAGCTTTGAGCAATCATGTTTCCAAGACATTCCCACAAGATAAAGAGCATGTGGATCTTCGTGTACAGACAGCATAATTCAGGCCTTGCCCAGACCTGTCTATGCAGCAGGCTTGCATTAGGGTCCAGCAATTGGTGCATGGTTTTATTGTTGTTTGTTTGTTTTATCAATGTTAGGGTCTGAACCAGGGCTTTTGCCTTTAGCTATATCTCCAATCTTTTTATTTGAAGATATGGTCTTAGGGGCCAGGAGATAGCTCTGTGGCACAAGTGCCTGCCTGGCAAGTGCAAGGTCGTGAGTTCAAACCCCAGTCCCACCAAAAAAAAAAAAAAAAAAAAAAGGGTCTTGCCAAGATTCTAAGGTTTTCAGGCTGGGGTGGAACTAGAGATCTTCCTGCCTCAGCCTCCTAGAGTGCTGGAATTACAGGCATGTACCACCACACATGGCTGCAATTGGTGCTTTCTAACTAGATAAGCTTATGGGAACCTGGTTAGACCTGCCTAGCTCCATTTCACAAATGAGGAAGTCTCAGATAAAGGAACAGAACCACTTCCAGCAGTCATTGGGTTCTGTCTAATTGAAGGAGTTCAAGAATGCCTGTGTTACTACTTCTAGCACTCTCCTGCAGGGCTCAATTGCTTTCTCTGTACTCAGAATAATCCTACCCTAATCCCTTTAGAGCACTGTTGAAATTAAATACAACCACATACCAGAAGCCCTCAGCTTGGTGCCCAGCACACAGCAAGTGCTCAGCATCTAGGTGCTTTCATAACAGTTTTTCCAGTGGTAGTGTTAGTATTTGTCACCCACTTTGATTTCTCCAGGTGATTAAGAGGACAGGCTCTGGCCCTGGACCTAACAGCCTTGTATTCTAGCTCCCTATGTAGACATGAAAACAAAAAAAGTGGACATGTTTGGTACTACTGTTCTTATCTAAAAGAATTTGGGTCCCAATTCTTTGGATTCTAAGAGCTGATCAGTCAGATAGTAGAGTCCCATTACCAGCTGAACATATACCAGTGATTTTCATTTAAATATCTGAACAGTCTCCCATCATATTTTCAAGGAGAAAATCTAGTGGCCTATGGTTAAGCCTGTAGTTCTGGCTAATCATGGTAAAAGATACAGGAAGACCTGGGACCCTAGGTCCCTGAAGACTCCTAGGACTGGCTAGACTCACTGGAGCTGGATTCCAGGTCCACCTGACTACACTTCTGTTATTTCATCTGAAGCATGGGATAAGCTCCCAAGTGGCTCAGGGATGAAATGCAGTCCCAGAGGTAAGACTCCAGAAGCAGCAGATGTACTCCATCCTGATTGCTGCCTGGGGAAATGCAGATTCCCAAGGCCCTAAAGTTGGGGCTTCCATCTGACTTTCCCAGGACAACCCTGTGTGCTCAATCTTACCTCCATCTCTATTCATACAAGTTCTCTATACCCTGGAGCCTGAGTGCCAGTGCCATCTCCTCCTGGGACCCTGCCTGTATTCTCCCCATTCCCCAGCCATTCTCTTCTGTGCGCCCTCCACACTTGGCATCTCATAAATCATCCACCTGATGTACATGAGGATCTCTCCATTTCCACAGAGTATACTGATCGAAATAGATTCATCTCTTGTTTACTGAGAGGAACATCTCGGCAACCTGCTCCAATTTGCAGGCCGTTCAGATATCTAAGTCTCATCACAGTTTTAAGTGACACTGATACTTGGGAAATAGGTATTAGTGTGTTTGATTAGTCTTGCGCTTCTCTACTTCACACATTTCAACCCCTCTGTAAAGGGTGGGGCTTCATGCCCTGATGAGTGGGAAGCAAGCATTCTTTCTCAATGCTGTGTGAAATGATACTGCAGTCTATCAATGCTACCTTAGATCTGGTGAAATAAGATACAATCCTCATTTGATAGCTGAGAAAGTTTAGGTACTTGAGGCGGAGGGGCAGGATGAGGCTTTAAACTCAGGCAGTACAGTGGGTTTGGAACCCCACGACTCTGTGCCTGACACTCTCAAAGATGTTCCAGCTGACCCCTGCCTGCCACTGTTCACGTCCTTGTGTGACCCCTTGCCTTGAGGCGAGGCTGTACCTGATGACTGGCTCCTAAGGAACAGGATACAGCAGAAGTAATGGGCTGTGACTTCTGACATTTAAGTCCCTGGGGATTCTGGCTTCTGCTTTGTCTCCCCTCTCTGGTTCTTTCTGTTACTCAACTGAAGACAGCTGTACCCCCGTAAACTACTCTTTGGTGGGGTTAGAGGAGTGATAGCCCTTCATAGTAGCCTGGAGGGACTCTCAACCAGAGTCTTGCTAAATGATGTCCAATTCTGGGCCCACAGAAACTGAAATACTAACTATGTGTTTTCTTTTTTTCACTAACTATGTGCTTTCCTAATTCAATAATTTTGTTTTAAGTCACAAATCTCACTTAAACTATCATGATACTTAAATGATATTAATAGGAGTTAGCTCTAGAACCAATAAAAATGCTCAAAAAATAGTGACTACAACCAGAGGAGAAGGAGGAAAAGACAATGAATGCATCATGATCCCTTGACCTGCACGTGTCACCTCACAAGTAATTTGTCATGTAACAGTGTACAACTAATAGCCTCCTATATTTAACACCAGGTATTTATACTGTGTCAGGCCTTGGGACTGCAGATAAAAACAGAATAGTTCCTACCTTGAAGGAATGCCTGGTCCTCTGGGGAAGACACACGTGTGTGCTAGTGCTGTGTGGCATCTGAGGCCTAGAAGAGGGAACAACTCACCTTCCCCAGCCTGTGTCACTCTCAAAGCCACACGAAAGGTAAGACTGCTGGCCAAATGAAGAAGTCGGGTGGTGATGGGGAGGAAGGGGAGGAAAATGGACTTTCTTCTTTTCTCGGTGAATGGGAGAGTGTTTGGAGGTTATGGATTTAGCAACAGTGTTCTGTAACGGTGCTTGATGCACACACAGGAGAGTGATTCAGCCCAATGCGTCTCAGAAGTGTGCGTCAGCAGCTTCTCCTGGTGCAGGCCCTGGAGAGGAGATCTGAGATTGCCTGTGCCGAGGTGCAGGCACTGAAAGGTGGATGACGGCCAGTAGCACTGTCTTCGAACTGGGTTGGAGGTTATGAACACAGGAAGACAGGCAGGGTTGGAATAAACAGGCCTGGGCACATGTCAGGATCTGTGTTTGGGACTTTCAGGCAGGATGTCAAGACCTCTTGTTGTCCATTCTCTTATAGGGCTCCTTGCTTATGGTGGAATGGGAGCTAAGCCTGACAGACTTGGAAAGACCCTTCCCTAAGATGGAAGTGTCAATGTACACCTGTAATCCCAGCATTTGGGAAGCCGAGATAGGAGGATCACAAGTTAAAGTCCAGCCTTGGCAACTTTGCAACTTGGTGAGATTCTATCTCAAAATTAAAACATCAAAAAGGCTGGAAAGAGTGGAAAGGCCCTTCCCCAAGAACAGCTCAGATGCTGAGAGGGAGGAAAGAGCCAATGCCAGGCCCAGGGGATGAAAGTGGGATGGGCCAGGCATCATCACCGGCACCTCCTGACTGGATTCACCTGTGTACACCTTGCCTCTGTCACCACAGGTGGGGCAGAAAAGCAGAGTAATGGAAATATGGGCTTCCAAGGGGGAGTTCCAACACTGCCACTCACCAAAGGTGTTCTCTGGCCAGCTGCTTGCTCTCTATGAGCCTCCCTTTTCTACTCTATAAAATGTAACAAGTTTGGCACAGTGATACATGATTTTAGCTAGCCAGGAGGCTAATGCAGGAAGATTACTTGAATCTATGAGTTCAAGGGCAGCCACACAGGAAGAGTTTATCAAAATAAGAAAGTAACCTGAGTATGGTGTCACATATCAGTAGCCCCAGTGCTCTAAGAAGCTGAGGCAGGAGAACCAAGAGAGTTCAAACCCAGTTTGCACAACTTAATAAAACCATGTCTCAAAATTAATTAATTGATTGATTAACTAATTTTAAAACAGAACTGGCCATGGTGGCTTAATGTTAAGATCTTGATTTTAATTCCCATTACCACACAGATCAGATCAGATGAAATAAAATTCCCACCTCAGGGGACTAACATAATATTTAAATGAATTAGCTCTAGAACCAGAAAAATGCTCAAAACTGAAAGAAGCATGACTCAGACGTGTGAGGTCCCTGCGGATCAAATCCTCTGAGTCTAGGCAATCTGCCAGCCCAGCCCAAGACCTGTTCTCTTTTCCTGTCTTGTGGGACAAAGTTGCAGACAATCTTGTTTTGAAGAGCAGCATCCACCTTCATAATTTTAGTTTCTTTCTTTCTTTCTTTCTTTCTTTCTTTCTTTCTTTCTTTCTTTCTTTTCTTTTCTTTTCTTTTTCTCTCTTTCTTCCTTCCTTCCTTCCTTTTTTTTTTTTTTTTTTGAGATGGGTTCTCAATATGTAGTCCAAGGACCAGTGAAATAGCTTAGCAGATTAAGTTCCTGCCTAGGTAAGCACAGGGACTGGGGTTCCATCCCCGGCACCACATGTTGCATCAACCCCATCCACAGGCACACTGAGCAGCTACCAAGTCTGGGCATGGTGACACATGCCTATAATTCCCCAGCACTGCGGAGGCTAAAACAGGAGGATCACTATGAGTCCGAACTATGTAGTGAGACCCTTTGCATATATCCCAGGAGACCCTTGAACTTGTTTCATTCTCCTATTTCAGCTTCCCGCGTGCTAGGATTACAAGATACCCCCAGCTCAATTTTGGCTTATAATCAGAATGACCCATTATATACATAAGGAGACTGACCAAGAGAGGAAAGAGTCTGCCTGTTATAATGAGTACCTCCAACTCTCCTTTACTGGGGAGTTGCTGTATGTATACCAGGCTATGTTGTGCAGGAATATTAGGAGCAGCACTAGCCCTGGAAGAAAGATCCAGGCAGGAGAATCACAAGTTTGGCCCCAGGCCTGGGACCACTTAGTATCTTAGCAAGAACTTGTTTCTAAAAAATAAAAATTTTAAAAAATAAAAATTGGGGGCCAGGGAGATAGTTCAGGGGCACAAGTGCCTGCCTTGTAAGTATAGGTCCTGAGTTCGATTCCTGGTTCTGCAATAAATAAATAAATAAATAAATAGTAAAGATTGGAAATGTAACTCAATATAAAGACCCTGAGTTCAATTCTCCAGTGGCTAAATAATAATTTAAAAAAAGGCTTGGCATGTAGCTCTATAGTGTAATAACTGTGGGTTCAGTCTCCAGTACTAAAAAAAGAGAGAGAGAGAAGAGAGAAAAGAGTATTTTTTAAAAATGTATGTATTTGGTACAGGGTCTCACTATGCAGCTCAGACTTGTAGTGGTCCTCCTGTTTTCAGCCTCCCTAGTGCTGGGAGTACAGACATGTGCCACCATGTCAGGACTCTTGCCAGCTTCAGTGCACCTTGGGGTGGGTCAGGCGCTGTACATGGTGCTAAGGATTGAATCCATGAGCTTGCCTAAGCAGGAGCTTAGTCTGATGAGCTACCTAGTCACCCAAAAAGAGGAGGGAAGGGGAGGGGAGAGGTAAAGAGAGGGGAGAGGAGGGGAGGACCAGAGAGGAAAGGAGAGTAGAGGAGGGTAGAGGAGAGGAGAGAGGAGGGAAAGGGAAGGGAGGGGAGGGCAAGGGATGGGAGGAGAGGAGAGGAATGGAGAGGAGAGGAGAGGAGAGGAGAGGGGAGGGGAGGAGAGGAGAGGAGAGGAAAGGAGAGGAGAGGATGGGAAGAAGGAAGGATGGACCTAGCCTGGAGCTGTACTATTTACTTTTTTTTTAATTATAGTACAGTAAAATACACATAACACAAAAGTCTCTCACCTTAGGCATTTTCAGTGGACAAGTAAGTAGAATGGAATGGCCTTCCCTCATAATGTTGAGCATCCCACCCCCAGGGCTTTTATTCTCCTGTGAAACTGAAAAGCCATAGCAATTAAACAGGACCTCTCTAAGGCCTGGCCACTGGGAAGCACTGATCTACTTTGCATCTCTCTGAGATTTTACTGTACTAGGTTAGAACTGTCCTGGGTCATTAAAGTATGTCTCTGTCTTATGGGGCCACCTATGTTCAGTGTCAACAAGATGAGCGGTTTGGATAGCCCAGGCCATGAGGGTTCAGAGGAGGCAGATCTCTTATAGAGCAGGATAGTCAGGGAGGACTATCTTAGAGGAAGAGGGGCAGGGAGAAGAGGGGGAGGAGGACAAGGAAGGCACACGAAGAACCAGTCTTTGGTCTGAACTCCTTGTTCCAGAAGGTGGGGTGGCAGTGGGGAGGGTGACTCAGAGATGCTCAACCCATGGCCTGCCCTTTGGTTTATGACGGCCACCTCAGCACAGCCAACCTTTGCCCCTAGGAGATCACCTGTCTGACAGGTGGAGACTGCAGATTATTCCTGCTGTCCCACAGCAAGGAAACCTCTGGAGCTATGGGAATGGGGTTGCACAGTCACTCCTTTCGAGAAACCCGGTCCTCCTATGGGAAGCTCCAGGAGGGACAACTCCGGCGGGCACTGAGTCTCCGGCAGGGCCGTGAGAAGTGCAAATCTCAGGCCCTGGATGGAGGCCTAGATGGCCTGGAGGCCCCTGCTGAGGAGAGACTGCCAGGAAGCCTGGAGGACACAGAGCAGCTGATCCAAGCCCAGAGAGGAACAGGCAGCTGGCAATGGCTGAAGCAATACCAACAGGTATCCTGAGGATTGGAGGAAGGGTGGCACTGTTGCAGGAGAGAGAAGGGCTCCAGGCAGAGGCACCAGGGTACAAAGGCCCAGGATGGACACACACACAGGCTACAGACCAGGAAAATAGCACAGTGGTCTGGAGGCAAGAATGGAGACAGGTAGACACCTAGCAGCCATATTTAAGAGGGCCCTGGGTCCAGGGAGATAGCTCAGCTGTGTAAGTGCCTGCTCGGCAAGGGCAAGGTCTTAAGTTCAATCACTGGTACAAAAAAAAAAAAAAAAGAAGAAGAAGAAGAAGAACTAAGAGGGCCATGAAGATGTTTGGGATTTTCCCGCAGACATTGGGGAATCACTGAAGATTTTAGGTTGGGGATGGATGTGTACGATGTACTCAGAGCTGCTTTAAGACACTCAATGTGCTATACTGTGTCATATGGGTGACAGAGTAGGAAGCAAGGTCAACAGCACATCTTTCCCAAGGTGTCATTTTATTCCCCTCTTCCCCTGGGGAAAAATGAAAATCCAGACCACTTTGGGAGAGGTATGGGGCTTCTGGCTCTGCCAGCAAAAGAAAGGGTCTTAGGTGAGGGGCACCTCTTCCTGGGGTCTACCCCCACCTCGTGGCTGTGTGTAGAACAGCACTCCAAGCCCACTGCTCAGCCCTAGGTCCTCATCTCTCTTCACCCTGGTCTTCCAGCAGGTGCGGAGAAGGTGGGAGAGCTTTGTCGCCAGCTTCCCCCATGTGACCTTGAGTCAGTCGACCTCCCAGGAGCCCCCACAGGACGCTACTAGTTAGCAATGCTGGAGGATCGCGGTCCCACGTTGACTTGGCCTCTTTGTGGCTCTTCTGGACTAAGGACTGCTCCAGCCTGTGTCACATGGCCAGAGGAGGCACCTCTTCAGTTCACTTGGAGCCCCTTGTGGCTGCCCCAGGCCCTGTCCCTCCCACTCCAAGGTTGGCTCTCAGCAAAGACTCCAATGGTGCTGAGGAGAAAGGGTCAGCTCTGTGCCCTTTGGGCTTGGAGCCCCCAGTGCTACGGCGTGCATGAATGGGTCTTAGAAGCCTACACAGAAGTGAGGACGTCAGTGCCCCCAGGCCCATGCAAGACTCCACAGGATCACTCACCTACCTCCAGGACAGAGCTTGAGGAAGCCAGACTGTGGCTGAGAAGCTCTTGTACGGTCATCACTTGGTCACAGGGCCACCACCTGCTGCTGGTGAGCTTCTAATGAGGGTCTAGGACACAGGCTCCCTCCCAGACAGTGAGCCCTCACAGGCAAGGACTGCATCTGGGAGGCCCTCAGTGCTGAGCAATCACTGGCCAAAAGGCTTTTCCTATTTGTTGCTGCTTTCTGGCCTCACTGTATCCCAATGAAGAAAGCCAGAGGAGTGTTCCCTCTCTGTGTGACAGAGTGGAAACTGAGGCTCATGGGTGGAAGCAATGTTACTTTTGTCATCTCACCCACACACATACATCAGTGCCCAATATTAGGGTTCAACACAGGAATAAAAATATATTGCACTGAACAAGTTGTCCAGTAACTAACATGAAGCTCTGGAGCCTTTCCCACTCCTATGACACTGGGCTTGAGCCCAAGCAGAACTTACTCTGAGGCTCAAGGAGGGACAGGGATGCACAGAGGGAGAGGGCCTGACCCCCAAAGAGTCTGAGTCCTTTGAGGGACTACAGCACTTACTGCAGGGCCTCTGGGGCTCTCCTAGCTCTAGCAGACCCACAATTGGAAAGGGAGCTGGTTGTCCTGGTACAGGGTCTGTCTGTGGGTTGAGGAGATACAGCAGATAGAGTGATGGTTACCTTGCTCCCCAGAGCCCAGAACCCTGGCAGGAGCACTTGGGAACAAGAGAGTCCTAGGGAAATGCTGACATAGACAGCCATTAGCTTCCCAGCTTGGAAACTGGACAGAGCTGAGCAGGAGCCTACAGTTCTTTTAGGTTCTAATTTCAGGTGCTCCCAGCTCAGCCCTTTGTGTGGCAGTACTGGGGGTGCCTTGAAGAATCTCAGGGCTCCAGGGAGCAGCTTGCATCCACAGCCCTCAGGTCTACAGGAGAAAATTGAGCCAGGCCTCTGCCCTCTGGCCCATCCTAGCCTCTTTGTCCCCAGAGACAAGCTCTGTGATCTGTTTATCTAGTCCCATGCCTGTCTTCCACAGGCCAAAAGTTCCAAGGAACCTGTCTACTGGGGTGCCAAAGCCATGTTTTAGGCTTTAAGTATGGCACTTTAAACTTTAGGCTTTAGACCAGGCACTCACTAGATGCTTGGTAAATGATTATTGAGTGAATATCAATGGACAGGTTCAAGGTCACACAAGGAACTGATGGCTGACCTGGCCTGCAGCTCAAGATCTGGGTGACTCTCAGGCAAAAAAAAAATTCCTGCATATATACATAAATATATCTTTTTCCCTTCTTTCTTTCATCTGAGGACCCTACTTTATAGGGAAATATTATTGAGCAATATCTACACAGGTATAATGTGGGTTACAGCCCTGGTTAATCAATAAGGATACAAGTATAGTCACTTAGGTAATGGTGGTCCAATGGAAACAAGTCAAGGAACAAGGGTACATGAGAAGAACAAAGATTTTCTAGTAAATGAAGGATCTGGAAGTCTTGGTTACCCACTGGGATAACTGATATCTATCTAGACTTCATTAGGTCTGATGTTTGTCCTTCAAGGAAACATATTGGCCTGGCTGTTCTGTCTTTTTCTTGAGGCCTGATGTCCAACAGATGTGTCTCCAGCCACAGTTGAGATGTGTTTCACTTTTGTCCTGACTCTCTTGAGGGGCTAATCGTCTCTGACTGCCTATATTTCTGCCTAGCTTAGCTGTCTATAATATTCCCCCTCTGAAGAGGTATCCCTGTCATGAGTGGGCAGGGGAAATGACAGTTCTGGTTTCTTCAGCCTGAAAGGGGGTTGGAGTTATGAATGGCAGTTAGACACACCCTCCAGAGGATCTATCTAAGGCCCTCAATAGATACCAGGGGTACTCATCTTGGGTAAGCATACAGCTTTAAAACTAGAGGAGACAAGGCCAAAGAAACAGTTAAATACACATGGACCAAACAATATGATCAATAAGACTATTATGGATATAACCAACAAATGTTTCTATCAGGAAGATCTAGTAAGAGTCTTCCATAGAGGATAAGGAGAAGATATAGGGAATTTCAGAATCTGATATGGCCTTAACCTGTCATCTAACATTTTGAGCAGCCCTCTAGATATTAACAGAAGTGCTATAATATATACACAACATTTAGCTTTATGATTACACAAGTACCCCCTTGTGCTGTTGTCAAAATGTCTAAAGCCATTGGATTTTGGAGGATGGCTTGCCTCATTAATTTTACTTCTTTATTTAGGGGAGAGAGAGACAGTCAAGGTGTCATTTAAGACCTGTTAAGTATAATTGGTTAAGGCCTCAATGCGTTGCATGACATCTTCTAATCCTAGAAAAGAGACAAAGATAGAAGCCACATGATCATACAAATGAAACACATTTCTAGATCATCAGTGTTGTAGAAGAGATAAGTATACAGGTTTGCTAATGTTTTTGACATTCCTGACTTGTAGCCATACAAATCCCAGTGTACATTTCCCTATCTATCCAGGGTGTAACCAGGACTATAAATTGGTTCCACAGGATCAATGAATGCCCCTGGGGGCCTCTCATCTAATTCCAGGGTGATCAAGCCAGTCTGTTGAAAATCAGTCTTCAATCTGTAAAATTAGTGTATACATATTGCTTGGGGAAGGGGCAGTTCCATCCAAAATATTTAATAAGGGACCAATGAGAATAGAAGGGACTTCTTTGTTCCTAGCATAAGAGGCATTCCCACTCAGTTGTCCTATAGTTGGAGTTAATCACCCCATATCTGAAAATAGCCATCTTGATATCTAAAATTGTTGGCTTTCATGATAGTACCCTTAACAGGAGTTTTACTGATGCCCATAGAAAAGCTGCAGCAGTATTTTTAGAAAAGATCTGATTGTGTCCAGGATCATTAAAAGTGGAGTGTAGAGGTCACTCAGTTATCTTGCAATGGTGAGATAAACTATGAATATTTCTGCCTACCTTAGTGGTGTATAATATAAGGAGGCCATAAGGCTGACTCAAGGGATTCTAAATTGTGCAACCACACTTTGTTCAGTAACCATCCCTGGAGAATCTTAATACTTAAACAGTGAAAGAGAGGATGAAGGAAAGCTGTTTCTGGAGGGGTCATCATGGGCACTGCTGGGCCCTGTGCCAGGTTATCAAGGAGACAGTATGGCCTGGCAGTTAAGTTCCAGCAAGTAGTACCAGCAAGAGCTGGACTACCTGGGTTTAAATCTGGACTGTGCCATTTGGTAGTTTGTAATCCTGGGAAAGTCACTTACCTTCTCAGCCTAATTTTCCTCATTTGTAAAATATAGCTATTAATAGCACTCAGCCTCCAGGGTCCTGCATAGGATCCCATGAATGCAGGTGCTTAGAGCTATGCAGAATGGAGAAACTATCCTCTAATATAACATCATCCTCATAATAGCCACCCAGGGTGGGCATGATCATCCTTGTTCCACAAGTAATAAAGATGAAAACAGCAAAGTAACCACTCAGAGGCCACACAATAAAGGCGAAATGAAGTCTGGGCCCAGGCTCATGCCATATCCTGAGATCACTAAGGTTCCATGCAGGAATACCAGGCTCAGAGTGTGGAATCCCAGGGAACCCCAAGCCCAACCCATCTTTAACATTCCATACTTCTGCAGACACTTGTGCCTGCTGTCGCCTGCCCCATCCCAGCCGTTTTCCCACTTTGTTCCCACACTGCAGCCACATAGATCTTTCTGATCATGGAATGCATGGCTCCTTGTCACCTCAGGGCCTTACTACATATTCTATGCCTAGAATATAATTCTCTCCCTCTTCTAATTTATTCTTTCCTTATCCTTGGCTGAAATGTCATTCCTGTGTCCCCCAGGCTGGGCCAGTCTCCCCACTATATGCTTTTCCCAAATCTTGGGCCCTATCCTCAGAGCAGTCAGAGATCAGGTATGAAGTAGGTTGATGGTGACCCCCTTCAAAAAGAAGTCTTTGCAAATAAAATTAATAATCTTGTGATAGAGATTGGTTTTATCTTAATCCAATGACACATTATCATCAGAGGGGCATACAAAGGAAAGCATACAGAGAAACAGAGGAAAGGCAATTTTAAGCTGGAAATAAAGATTGTAGTGAGGTATTCACAATCCAAGAAGCCAAAGATTGCCAAGAGGTCACCAGAAACTAAAAGAGGTGACAAAAGATTGTCTCCTGGATCTTGTGGAGGAAGTGTGACCTTGTCAACACTCCGATCTTGGACTTGCTGCCTCCAGAGAGAATACATTTCTATTCTTTTAAACTTCTGAGTTTGGGGTAATATTATAACAATTACAGAAAACTCATAGTGTGTTTGGGGATTCGACCTGGAGCAAAGTCAAATATTAAGTCCTATAGTTCCACATGCAGCATAACGGCAATCTGTGGCAAGATGTGAACTCCAAAGGGCTTGGGCAGCTCCATCTCTGCAGCACTTCGTATGGTTGTAATACCCATGGCTTCTTTCTTAAGGCCCCTCTGCTCCTCCCCCACCCCTTGCATTTTCTTCAGATGATCCACATTACTGCTATCCCCAAGCTTCTGAGGTCTCTACCTCACCTCTGGCTTCATACTCACAGCTTCAAATACTGCCTTCTCAGCAGCACACTGCCTCGCCTCCTAGGCCTACTGAAATCTCAATGAAAGCCTTTCTGATCCCACAACTCTTCCATTTTTCATGCGCCTAAAAGCAGCACCTGTGGATGATGCCCAGGTCTGCTGTCAGCAGGAGCATTAACTAGGTTTCCCTCTGTCCTGGCTATAGGGACTGAGGCCTAGATTGCTCACCACCCTGAATCCAATTCCAAGGAACAAATTCTCTAGGCCTCCACCATTCTGGAATGTGGTGTTCTGGGGCTTTCTTCTCAAAGTAAAGTCTTTCACTTTTGCAATTTTGAGACTGAAACTGGTGGAGCATTGCTGCTTCTTATCATGCCTTCAGACCATCGTTTCTATTCTGTTTTTTCTCAGCAAGCAAGATTTCCTATGCTCTATCTTTTCAGTCTACAACTTTACTGAAGATTCTTTTCTGGTCAAACTCATAAAGTTCTAAATCACTTTACGAGTCTCTTTACTCTTGATTCTCAACATAAATCTGGCTAAAGGCCCCCAACAGTAGCCATGCCACTTCTTCAACATTCAACTGCCTTAAAATTCTGCCAGATTAATTAAGGGTATCTGTCACCCTTAGTCTTCATCTCAGGCAAAATGCAGACAAATTTCTGCTAAGCTATAACACACATCTCTTGGAGTCCAGCAGCCAGTGCAGTCCTTCTCATCAGAAACCTCCTAGGCCTGGTCCTCACAGGCTTCCTGGTCTTTTGAGTTCTGACTAGAATCCCACAGAGTACAGCCTCAGGTATTCCAGCTCTACTTTTTTAGCCAGCATCTCTGAATCTTTCCCAACTCAAACTCTTCCCACAAGGCAGTTCCAAAGGCTCTTGAGCCACATAGACAGATGTCACAGCAATGACTTCACTTCTTCCCTAGTAAAATATTCTATTCTGTTCTGTTCTGTTCTGTTGTTCTCTTCTCTTCTTCTTCTTCTTCCTCTTCTTCTCTCTCTCTCTCTCTCTCTCTCTCTCTCTCTCTCTCTGTATCTCTCTCTCCCTCCCTCCCTCCCTCCCTCCCTTATTGCTTTGCTGCCTTCTACTGCCATAGGAGACAATGAAGCATGTCTCTTCTTTGAGAAGAGACATTTCTCTCTTCTTCTGTTGCCCCTCTGCCATGTTCCCCCTGCCTCGGAACCAGACAATTAAGGGCTAAAACTTCTACAAACTGTGAGTTAAATAAACCTTTCCTCCTTTAACTTTGAGTATCGAGCATTTTGTTTCAGCAATGAAAGAAAAGTAATTAAGACATTTGCCAAGGACAGTGTGCATTTTCAAGACCTTCCTAGCAGTGTGGCACGCACAGAAATATCCCTGGTGCCAGTAGTCACCACAGCCCATGCAGAGACACAAGGCAGAAGTCCAAGCTTCTTACTCCTTACCCAGGCTAGTCTCAGCCTAATAGCTGAGTCTCCATGTTATGGTTTATGTCTAGTTGTCCCCCCAAAGCCTCATGTAGTCATTGGGCAGGGACTTCTATAGATTGAGACTTGACTCATGAGTCACTGGGATTATGTGTTTTGGTACTGATGGAATTATCGGTCTGAGTAGGACTGGTACTATGGGTGTGGTCTAGGGTGGATATCCTAAGGCAGAGAGCCTGATAGGAATATAAAGAGAGACACAGAGACAGACTAGAGCTGTTGCTCTGCTGCCGTGTTTGGTTGGCTGTCTCTGCCACCATTTTGTTGCTGTTCTACCACCATGAACTGGATGCTCTGTGCCCTGTTCCACTCAGCCTTGGGCCAGCCAAATATAGACTGAAACCTCCATGAACTGTGAGCTAAATAAACCTTTCCTCCCTTCATTTTGAGTGTCGGGTATTTGGCCCAGCAACGAGTAAAAAGTAACTAAGACACTCAGTCTCACACTTCTTTGTTCTAATTCAGCCATCCAGACCAAGGAGTCCCTGTTAGTTTTCTTGGAGGTCGTAGAGACAGAAGCTAAAGGAACCTGAGCACTCCCTGGCTCAATTCACTGAGCTTCAGTCTCTACTGATCACCATCTTTGCCTTATGGAGCTGTCTTGTTTCTAGGACTGAGGAGCTCTCTATTTATCAAGAGCTGATCTTTAGGGGCTGGCAAGATAGCTCAGTGGACTAAAGTGCCTCCTTAGACAAGCTTAGGCAAGTGCAGGGATCAGGACTCTATCCTTGGTAACACAAGCTGCACCAACCCCTCCCCCAGGGCAGGCTGAGCTGGCCAGAGCCCAGGTGTAGTGGTGCACATCTGTAATCCCAACACTGGGGAGGCTGAAAGCAGGAGGATCACTACATGTCCAAGGTGCATAATGAGATCTTGCAACAACCAAATACATGAAATAATAATTAATAATAATAATTTTTAAAAAGCTGATCTCTATATATGACCTCTGCTCTTGAGAAGCTCAGAATCTAGCTAAGAAGAAGACAGATAGACAGAGGACCACTGCTCTGCTATGGAGCAGAATGGAATAAATGCTCACTGAGACAACATGGTGAGGGAGATTCTATGGAGTCTCTGACTCCTGAACCAGTGTGACATTCCAGGTTTGGCTGAAACTCCTTCTCCCAGGCTCTTGCAAGCTTTCTACCAGGGAGAAAGCTATGAGCAGATAGAAAAATTACCTTGCAGGAGAAATAGGGCCGCTTGGCTGCACTAATGGGGAATGCAGCGATGTGAGCAGAAAACACTCTGTCCCCAAGCTGCCTCAGAGCCAGGCTGCAGATGCAGGCTGGAGGGCCCTCAAACCCAACAGAACCAGCATTCTTTCTTCAAGGGACACGGACCTCAGTGTGCACAGCCTGACAGGGATGGGGGGCAGTCCTGGGTGCCAAGCCTGTGGCCTCCCCTCCCCAGCCCCTTCCCTATAACTAACTTGCTGTAGGGTAAGCACCCTGCTCCTCTGGCATTCATTTCTCCTCTGTAAATGGGGATGCTGAATTCTGTCGTCTCTGAACAGAAGGGTACAACAGAGGTCAAGTGTACAAAAGTTTTGCAAGCTTCAAAGATACTATCTCCTAGAGAGACATTTCTCTCCTCTTCTCATTACCCTCATTATCAAGCTGGAGAGCAATTTGTAAAAGGTCTCAGGCCAAACCATCTGAACTTGAATCCTGGCTCCACTACTTACAAGTTGAGTAACATCAGGTAAGTTGGGTAATCCCTTGACCTCTCTGTGTCTTGATTTCCTTATCTAATATAAAATTACAGTTCCTCTTCACATGGTTATATTATTGCCTGGGTTAATTCATACAAAACATGATAGCGTGGTTCATTGGCCCCTGAATCTTAGTAGCCACTTCCAGAGAATTTTCACATGAGACCTCAGGCAAGTCTGTCTGAACCTCATGGCTTGAGGCCAGTAGTGGATGATATGGGCCAAGGAACACAGTGTCCGAAGCGAAAGCCAGCCCACAGAAGCACCTCCTACCCAAGCACAGCCTGGGGAGCCTGGCTCCCAAACTGGAGCCTAGCATGTCCTCAGCTCACCTCAGCTGTGTCTCACCCTCAGAAGGACAGTGGGTAGTGGGGAGAGGCCCTCAGGATCCAGGAAAGTGGGTCAACCAGACTCCAGGAGGATCCCCCACTTAAAGCCTGCAAGATAATAGGACTAAGATGGACAGAGTATGTGAAGAAGGTGCTCTGTCCTCACTGCGCCTTCCCTCATCCTGACTGCCACTGGCCCTCCCCACCTCCACCAAGCCAGGCCCCATCTCCCTCTTGGAGACCCAGGCACAAACAAGCAACCTGACCATTTTTTGCTCACTGGCCTTCACAAAGCCCACAGGATGCACCCCTCTTCCTGAGGCCTCTAGGAGTCAGCCCCAAGAATGACCCATACTCTAGCAGCTAGTTGGGGCACAAAAGGTGACCAGAAATAGGAAGTGTTAGTATTTGGAGTGTAGACATCCAGAAAGGTTGCCTGAGGACAGGGTGACTCTAACCCCAGTGGAAGAACTGGAAGGGTGTGCCCAGCAGGAGAAAGAACACAGATAAAGGTATGGTGACTCCAGAAATCCACACTGTTCAGGGACTATGTATATAACTCATAACTTTTGCTAGGGAAAATGTGGCAGTGGGAAAGGCAAGAAGGTGGATAAGGACCACCTTAAAATACCTTTAAAAACAAAACAATACAATAACATCACCAAATGAGAAGCAACCTGCCAGGATATGCCTCCTGATGAGAGAAGTCCATGACAGTCATGTCCAAAAAGTCGCAGCTGAATTTTATCAAACTTCCGTATCCAAGTCTCAATTTCCAAGAACCCCTACAGACAGAGAAACATGGTTAACTACACCAGGAGACTGCAACCAGCAAAATGAAGATTGTAGGGACCCTTACAAGGCAAACAGCCTGTTTTGTTTTGTTTTGTTTTCCCCAGCAAATAATTTGTAAAGAAAAAAAAAAGAGTGGGAAACTCTAGATTAGTAACTGACAAATTAATCAATTATAATGCCTTAACTTTATTTGGAGCAAACAAACTCAAAAGGAAGTAAGGAAAAAAATAAGGCCAAGAAGAAAAAAAGAAAAAGGAAGCATGAAACATTTAGAATTTTAAAACTGTCCAAGTATTCGATGATATGATATGATTTCCTTCTTGGGAGTGAAAAGTACATAGTAAGCCTTCTGTATTTATGCATTTCATACCAGTGAGCTCAACTGCAGATCAAAACTATTGGGAAAAAATTGCGTGTCTACTGAACATGCACAGACTTTCCTTTCTTGTCTTTATTCCCTAAGGAATATAGTATAGTAACTATTTACATGGTATTTGCATTGTATTCGGCATTATGCATAATCTAAAATGATTTAAAGTATGAAAGAGGAGGCTGGGTGTGGCGGTGCAAGCTTATAACCCTAGCTCTCACAAGGCTAAGGCAAGAGGACTTCCATGAGTTCAAGGCCATCCTAAACTATATAGTGAGATCCTGTCTTTAAAAATGTACACAGGAGGATGTGCACAGTCTATATGAAAGTACCACACCATTTTATACAAGGAATTTTGAGCATCCTCAGATTTAGGAAATCTGGCTGTCCTGAAACAAATTTTCCAAGGATATCAAAGGATAACTGTGTGTTAAATTAACAAAAGACTTCGTTCTTTTTTTTTTTTTTTTTTTTTTTTTTTTTTTT
>PVJA010016720.1:0-42966 GCA_004027025.1 Myocastor coypus
CTAAGAATTTTTTATTTTTATTTATTTTTTTCTTGTTTCAGAACCTTTGTTTATTCACTCATTTCTATGGCTGGCTCAGCCTGCCCCCAGGGCAGGGCTGGCGCAGCATGTGGTTCCCGGGGATCGAACCACGGTCGCTGAAGCCGCCCAAGCTTTCCCAAGCAGGCGCTTTAGACCGCTGAGCCATCCTGCCGGGCCCCAAGACGTGCACGTTTTCAAGGGTTTTTTTTTTTTTTTTTTTTAGCACACTTGTTTTCAGCACATGACAATTGCATGTACCATGGGGACTACACATGCATACGTGTCTCACATCTCTTTTTTCTTCACATCTCTTTAAAATGTTCCCTTCCCATGTTGTCCTTCCCCTGTCTTTGTCTCTAGAGCCCCATGCCCACTTGCAAAAGGCCTATCTGCCTGTTACCTGCTGTCCAATCTTCAACAAGGAATCTCAAACATGATGGAGAAAAAGGACTTCTTTTCAGTTCTGCCCGCTGTCTTGGTATAAACAATGGGCTATACACACTCATGTATATAGTTTTCATGGAATCTCTTGGTCCAAAGAAGGAAAGACCTATAAAGTTGTACTAAAAAAAAAAAGGATGGTAGAAAAATTGGTGATAGCCATGCAGAATGTGGACTCTAGACCCTGATTTATCTCTGTACACCAAAATAAAAGCAGACCAAGCTTTCATTGTTAACATGGAAACACTTACTCTGCTGGTAGATAAAACGGAGCCTTGCACAATGGGTTCAGGCTGTGTTTCTAGACCTTATCTCAAGCTTTTGAGGAGATCTGTTATTTCCTGCAGCCATTGCTGATGTCCCTCACTGTCCGCCTCTTCTGAAATAGAACTGCCTGGACTGCATTCTCACTTCTAAGGCTACCAACAGCATCACTGTCTTTCAAGTTCTGAAGCTCATGCTGTGTTTCCCATGAAGTGTTTCTGGATTCTCCTCTGAGTGATTTGACCTCAGTCGCTCTGTACTGACAAATTATTTGCCCCAAATTCTGGTTCACATACAAGCTCCTAGCAGGAAAGTCTTAAGTAGATTGTTTTTTCATCTGTGAAATAGGATGATATTTATATTGATCTCACAAGCAATCAATGAAGTAAGAAGCAATCGATGAAGAAAGATATATAAACCTGTCTCTTCGCCTCCATGAAATAGGAGTGTGTGTTTTGCTTATTGATATGTACTTGTGTCTCAACTGCCCCCATGAAAATTGGGCATGTGGTTGGTTCTGTGGTGCATAAAATAGTACATTAATCTTCCTCTTGTTAATTTTCAGTGTATTATAGTTGTCTGTATGCTTGATTGATATTTT
This sequence comes from Myocastor coypus, assembly GCA_004027025.1. Taxonomy (NCBI): domain Eukaryota; kingdom Metazoa; phylum Chordata; class Mammalia; order Rodentia; family Myocastoridae; genus Myocastor; species Myocastor coypus. The sequence continues at coordinate 1,328 of PVJA010016720.1, forward strand.
TTTTAAAGAGAGAGAAAAAGTGCATACATCCTACTAGACAGCAATTTAACAGTGGAACAAAGAGATACTATCTCACTTCCGTCACTGCTCTTCCTTCTGGGCCTTCTTCCCTGCCCCAGAATCTCTGCCACCGTCCAGGGTGCTTTCAGTGCTGAGCCTCCCCTCACTCTCTCTGTTCTGTCCTGCCTCTGTGCCCTGCTCTTCCTTGGCCTGGCCACCCCTCAGTACCCTGCTCCTGCCGTTCAGCGCTTTTCCCTGTGCCCACCCGACTCCGGGACCCTTGCGGGTTTGTTCCCCCCGCTGTCTGGATTGCTCATCTGCCAGGTGTTCACAGGTGTCTTTCCCTTGCTGTGTCCCATCTCAGCTCTAATATCATTTTCCTGAAGAGCCCTTCTCTCAACTTCAAGTTTATTTTAAGAATTTACTGCTTTTTCTTTGATGCATTTCACAATGACAGTAATTGACACCAAGGTTTCAGGAATTTGATAATACGTTAATAAGTCAGTTAATGGAAGGTGAACATTTTCTGTGTTTATAAGGATTCACATGTCAATATATGTGAAAGTGTTCTAAACAAGTGAAATTCTTATTTTTATGAGTGACACAGTGCTTCAAACACTGCAATAAAATCAGTGAAAACTTAAAGTAGCAATTAGGAAATAATAGATGTACATAAATTAATAAGTAAATATCAGTAGTAAGAAGTATCAGTTGCCTATGCTTTGATTGATACAGCAAATATTATACCTCTCTTACTTCCAAAATTGTAGAAACTTCCATCATTTTTTCCATAGAACTGCTAATTCACTGCAGGTGTATTTCCAATGACATGATTTCCCTCTTCTCTTCTCTTCTCTTCTCTTCTCTTCTCTTCTCTTCTCTTCTCTTCTCTTCTCTTCTCTTCTCTTCTCTTCTCTCCACCCTCCTTCTCCCCCATGTTCAGTAGTGTGTTACATATTGCACATATGTATAGAACGTGTTCATGTGTTTCTCATATAGAGCTCTAAATGCCTAAAGATGAGTACAAAAAAATGATGACTTTTTGTATGGTACTGGTATCGAGCTTGGATCCTTCACACTGAGCTGCATCCCCATCCCTTTTTGAATTTTTTGAGACAGTACCTCATTAAGTTACTAAATCACCGGCACAGTGTTCTGCCTCAGCACCTTTCTGCCCAGGCTCTCAGAGTACTGGGATTATATGCTTGTGCCACAAATTCTGGTTTCGATACTTGAAAATAAATAACACTTACTGGGACATAATACATAGCTATAGGATTAACCAGAGTGTTAGATACTTGAAAGAGAGTTTACATTTGCTAATGGAACTTAACATAGAACATTGATAAATACATAATTAAATGTATAATAAGGCAAAAAGCATAGTTTCAGATTCATTTTGCATACATTTTTAGATAAATTAGCTTAAAATTCTATTTAGTTCAAAATTACTAAAAGCATACTTTCTAAAATCTAAAATAGAATCTGTTATTTTCCCATGCCACCTACAAGTTTTTACACTACATTAATTAATGAGAATGTGTGATTTATTTAATTTATTGCATTTTTCACAACTCATTAAGTATGGGCTAATATGCAGTTGTAGCCAATTTTAGTTTCCATCACATTAATTATTTTTTGATGATTTAAGACAGTAGCCATATGGAAAAAAGGTTTTTTTGTCTTGTTTTTCCGTACCATATCATAGAAAAATATATGTAGGAATAGTTTGTCTTGAGAATTGGCTGCTGACTTCTGTACTGTAAGTCATGGCTCAGTAAATTTTAGCCATTAACAGCATCCAAGGACGCATGAGTGTGAGCACTCCAGCTTCTAGAATGTTCTAATGATATAATTTGTAATAAGTAATGCACTCTCACAGACTGTTTGGATGTTTTCCACGTGGCTAGTCATGAATTATCTTACTCTTAAGTGTACTTCTGAGTATAGAAAACCAATAACTATCCTTTTTCCAAAACCAGTCAAAGAATTTTTAGAAATGACACAGATAAACAATTGCACTTGCACATTTTCCAAAGATAAAAAGGAATATTTTGCTATTAATATGCATCCCATTTAAAATAAATGTTTTCCTTGTATTAATTACCTACATTGTACTTGATACCTTATTAGGTACCTAATGTGTAAGATTTTAATTAATAGTAAGCACCATAATGAGATCATTGTTTTGGTTGCTGCAAAGACGAAGTCCAGGATATTTTCATTGCCTTTCCTGGAAGTCTTCTTGGTAGTGAAGGCACCTGCCAGATAGGACAGCTTGAGAATGCTCACACATTAACTCATGATACCTGCATCTTGCTTTGTGATATTGCCATCTGACCTGAAGTCTAAAAACAAGTGGTAAACTGTTCTACTGTCCTATTGTGATTCCAACTCTGGACTTAAGAATTTTTTTTTTTTTTTTGCTATTGCCACCATTTGTAGAAGATGTCTCACAGGAGCTGTTGCCTATGGTCTCAAACTGTGAATACCAAGAGTAGGCCATGCTTCAGCTGCTGGAGCTGCTTTTTGGTGAATGTCTCTTCCTCTTCCTCTACAGCACATTATCATATAATTCTTAGCTCTCTGGGTCATCCCTAAAATGTCTGTGTAAAGACAGACATCTAAGGGATCCATAGAGCAATGGGAGTTGGCCAAAAGGGGGAGCATTGTACCTTTTTAGGTGAAGGAGAACTACAGGAAGTGATGCAATTATCCCAGAACTCATGGAAGAAAGCTCTGATCTTAAAGGGCCAGATGGGTATTAGAAATAAACCTTGGATTGCAGGCTTGATCTGGGATATTTTAATGCTATGCCCTTTCAAATAATTGTCTTTATAGCTTAGTAAGCATATTTGTAGTCAAGATCACTGTGTATTTACATGAACTACAGAACGAAATTGTTCTCTGGTCATGCCCATTCTATCTTTTTTCATTCATCCTGGTCAGTGGGCAGAACACTAGTGGTTATATAAGTAAACACTTTTCATTGAATCCTACTGTGTACCACCATTTTTCTGGGTGTTATTGGGAAGAAACAGATTGCACTAGTTTCCTGTGCTGTTATGGTAGATTACTCTACAGTGTCTTGTACAGCACAAATGTGCTGTTTTTTTGCATGCTGAAGATCAAACTCAGGACCTTGGGCTTGCTAGCCAGGCACTCATGCCACTGAGCACTCACCTCCTAGCCCCAGCACCCATGTATTATCTTACAGCTCTGTTGGCTATTCCAGTATAATCTCATTCACCTATAATCAAGCTATTCACCTTTTCGGGGTTGAGGGGGAAGCATTAGGTCAAGTCATTTCTTTTTTTCTTTTTTTTTTGTCTTTTTTTTGAGACAGGGTCTCACTATGCAGTTGAGGCTGGCCTTGAGCTCACTTTTGTAGCCTAGGCTGGTCTTGAACTCGCACCAATCCTCCTGCCTCAGCCTCCGGAGTGCTGGGATTACAGGCGTGAACCACCACGCCCAGCTCAAGTCATTTCTTTGTTATTTTCCACTTTTTTTTTTTTTTTTTTAGAGCACATCCCTGTGTTTTAGATCCTGATTCTTTCCTCCACCTTCAAAGTCATCAGCAAAGCCCTCTGATTCCACTGCCACCTTCTCTCTTCCCTGACTCCTCCCTCCTTCATCTGTTTCTTATGACCCTTGTGTTCCACTGGGACGCTTAATCCAGTAGTGTGTCCAGGTTAGCTATCTAATCTAAGTGTTCTCTTTATATCCTTTTCTTGCAAATTAATCTATTAACAAATTCCAGGATTCAGACATGGACAACTGAACTGTGTCCCCTCACATGTGAAAAAGAAAAAATCATGCAGGGTGTATAGTCATGGTATACAGGACAGCACACAGTAATGCCTACAGGACAATCAGAATCAAATAGAATGCTGGGAAATATTTTAAAATAACGGCACTAACAATGCACATGATGAAAGCCAAAATGTATTCAAAGTTTATTGTGTGCTATTTCTAGGCTTAGTCCTATGCTATGGTAGTTTGAATTCTTCAACTTTTAAAGGTAAGGCTTTCTCATCTCATGTTGATAAAGATAAGTAGGTTCCAGCTTGCCAGAGCTGTCCATGTTGACAAGTCTGAAAGTGGGACTTAAACAAGTCTCTGATTTCCAAATCTTTACCTCATTTTGCAGAATATTCATATAGTTAAATAGCCAATAGAACAAGACAATTGCCAGCAACTGCACAGCAGTGAAGCGTTTAGTTTGTAGGCAGTGGTTTTTGGAACACATTGAATGACAGGGGGAACAAGGTAAGCACCATACGTAGATGGCCACGGTGGTTAGCGTTGCCTCTCATCAGAGTTCATGCCCAGGAGTCAGGCAGAGAAACACTGTCAGGAAAAAGGAAGCGAATTTTGGGTGGTGTGTAATCTCCAGCTTATGCTTCACTAGCCAAACAACAGACCTTGAAATTTAGATAAACAAAAGACAAAACAAAGCCACGTTTTAAGGACAGTAGGCTGGCAGCAACGTCAAGGACAGCAGAGAAAGAAGGAGATACAATTTAAAACTTCCACGAAACAATTGTGGCATTTGTAGACCAAGCAAGGTGTGGTCTGAGAGCCCGAGCCTGGTGACCTCGCCACTCCCCCAGGGCCTGTGGAGCACCCTGCCTGGCAGTCAATGTCTCTAAATCATTGTTTTTGAAGATAAGACATCCCTGCCAAAACACTGACTTTCGATGATTTAGCAGAGTGGCTTCTCCTTTCCCAGCTGTGCAACACCCCGGCATACCTATTCACACCCTTTAATCCATTGAGGTCTATAGGTGGCTGCACCGAGGAGGGTCACGTGGCTGCACAGAGGAGGGTGACTCCCTCAGAAGTTGGGAGGCGCTGCCTTTCATTCTTGACTTCAATCCCGGATTATTTCAAAGGCTCTGTTATTTTGGTATAGTTGTCAGCTAGTAACTAAATATGAATAAAATTTAGAGGCCAGTATTTCTTCAAAGGGTGTTGCTCCTTTTTGCAAAACTGGAATAATCTTAAACTCAGACACTATCTAAGAATCTTAGAGGACAGCGATGCACCTTCACAGCCTTTCTTTCCTGAAACCGCGTTCACCTTCATGAACTACAATCTCAGTCATCTCCTAAGGACAGTATTACTATGAATACACAGGTGAACTGTTATCAGCCTCTTTAAACTAAACATCAGAAAACTGAATCAACAACTGATGCTTCCTGTCAGGACAAAAGGTGAAGAATTGATAATATGTAAGTGATTGATCCTAGTTCAATCAGAATGAAATTTCCTTTGAGACATTTTGATTTTAATAGACTTCCTTTCTCTTAAGTTTGCTGCGGCATTTAAGGTGGTAGATTTAGATTTATGTGGCAAAGATGATTAGAAAAGGATTACTCCTCCCTTAGGAATCTATTTTTAAATGTCTCAATTAAATTTTCCAGAGAGTTTCAAGAAATTTTAGCCTCCTGTCTGATTCAGTAGGTTGAGTTACCCTGTGGGCTTAAGGATGCTATCTGGAAATAGAAATGCTGATCTGCCCCCACCCCCTGCCATGACACCTAATTGGAAGGCACCGTTCTCCATGGTAGGTGTGCTACTCCGTGATTTTTGCCAGGGGAACTGGGGACAGCATAATAAATAGCCTGGTGAATGGGGATATATGCTATGCCTGGATCTGGAAAGAAAGAGAAATACATTTAATTGCTGTGTGAGTGAATTTGCACAAGTACCAAATACAACATTGGGATTTTTTAAATAGTTGATAGAAAAACATACAATTATTTAATCACCAGGCTTACAATTCTATTGTGAGTATGAGAGGTCAGGCTTCGCAAGGCAAATGCAGCGGGTTTCAGTTGATCTTCCCGGAGACGTCCAACATGACTTTTCCTCTACTTGTCCATGCAGCATTCAGTGCAGGGGTTTCTAGCCAAGCGCTAGCACTCCAGGGCTTCCACACCTACGTTCATGCCCCCAGAGGACCCTGCAACCCAGGCTGGCAATAATGACAAACTCTGAGCCATATCTACTGCAGTGTTTCAGTTTCAATAGTTAACGCATGGATGTAGGTGTCACTTATACGCTTTTAATATGGAGATATGATTGAATTTATCAAATTTAATATTTATTATAATCATATATAATGTATAATCATATACTTTTTCTTTCTTTTTTACTATGGAAGGCAAACAAACTAACATTTTAAATCACTAGCTTTTATCACATATAAACATTCCACCGAGTATTTGGACATAGATCTCTGAGTCAGAAAATTGAGTTTACATTTCCAGCAGACGTTTTGCCAGTTTTTCTTTGTAATTAAGAACAAACTGAAAATTTCTGTAGGCAAAAAGGCAGTGAATTCATGATTACCTTCCCCGTAGTTTCCCCCTTTTAAAGATATAAACAAGAGGAAATAAGGCATTAACCTCATGAAGAATTAAAAGAAATTCTATGACTTTATTATACTTTATGTTTAATCTGATTTCTCACTCTTTATTATCATCACATTAACACTAATCTGTAAGTGACAATATTTTCACTTAATGGTCAACCGTTTTCATTCTTTATGACCTGATCTAATAGAATAAGCGCAGATCACATTTGAAGGAGAGAAACACAGGCTAATGTCTAATTTATTTGGAATTATTAATTTACCAATCATAGGATCAGGCCAGTCTTAAAATAAGATGTTTAGAGTACTGCGAAATCCTATAACAATTACGTGTCATTGCCACTGTTGACCCACTGCGAGATAACTAAGCAGTATAATCTCAGAATTCTGCATCATCTGTCAGGATTTTGGAAAAACAGCAGTAATTTCTAGAGCGTTCAGTGTTCACAGCCACTGGATCATGTGTGCCATCGCTTCGCCACCTCTGCTGTAGTACAAGAGAAGTGAAGTGTGCAGAACTATGTAAGCTGACTACAAAACAAGTGGGAAATGCAAAAATCAGACCTCTTCAATGGCTTAGTGGGCAGTATGGATTGATGAAGGCACAGACCCTTGTTAATACAGTCTTTATTCTGATCTTTACATTTAGGCAGCCTAGATCGACTATTTAAGCTATAAATAATTGCTATTATTCATTGCTAATAACCTAGAAAAAGTGATTTTTTTTAATTTCAAAACTGACTGTGAGCCTAGTTTTAAGAGTTGGAACTTGGATCTCAATGATAGAGGCATTTCCTGTAGAGCTACCATGATGTAGCATTTACTTAGGACCAGCCACTGAGAAACAGGCTTTGTGTCCACTCAGACTCACAAACAAGTGGATATAAAGTGGCAGGAAAGGAAAGCAAGAGGCTGACCTGACAGATAGCTCAGCAGAGTAAAGAGCCTGCTTAGGCAGGTGCAGAGACCAGAGGTTCGGTTCCTGGTGTACTGTGCTGGCTCCGCCCCTGTGGGATCCTGAGATGCAACTGAGACTGGGCGTGGTGGTGCATGCCTGTAATCCCAGCACTTGGACAGCTGAAACCTGGAGGATCACTAGGAGTCCAATCTGTGTAGTGAGACCCTGTAGGCCCTGTACTAAATACATTAGGAAAAAAAAAAAGCAGTAGACTTTTTGTGATTTCATTGATTTTCCTCCTTTACTTTAGGATATGCTTACAATGTGTAATCAATCAATTCCACTGGAGGAATGTGCCTGCATACACATCCCAGGCTGATCCTTTTTACTTCTCTCCTTCACCCCTCCCACTTAGTATAAGCCAATAGAAGTAAAGCAGCACATAAATAATCTAGAGAATGGGGGGAATCCAACTTCTAATTTAGCTTTTGTTTCTCTGCTCTGATGAAAATATATTTGGTGACTGAATTCATCTGCATTATTTTTTATTTTCAATAAACCCCCCCTACACTCTGTGTTTGGTTTGCAAAATTCTGTTCCAATTCCAAAGGCATTTCTTTTAATGAATATATATATATAAAACAGAGCATGACCTGGAATATTAAGAGTTAAATGCCTGTGTGAAAGGAAATTTCTTACCAAATGCCTAAGGATGCAGTCTGTTATCCAAGTTTAAGTCAAAATACAACTCAGTTTAAGTTAACAGCAGCAACAAAAATAATTGAAGGGAAAAAGAAAAGACCTGCCTACTTACAAGTTTATTAAAGATGAAACTCATAAACTGGTAGTAGGAGATTTCATTGTGAAGTGATTCATAGGGACTGGAATTTTTGGTAGAATTGGTTTTGTTATAGTCTTCCACTAATAAGCAGCTTGAAAACTGAAAAACTATAAATGCAAGGTGTAAGCAGTTCATTGTGCCCTCTATGTTTATTACATTCCTCTTAAAAGAAGTCTTAACAATGCCTGAATATTAATTATTACATATAAACGTTTGAACATTATTATAAGGTGCCTAAAGGTACGCAGCATAGTTGATAAATCATACATGAATGAATAATGTGGTCAACACTATCAGCATAGTTTGTTGGTAGGCTGTGTCATTTTAGTATTTATGTTAGCTTCACACTTTATATGGGCTGGAGAGATGGCTCAACGGTCTGCTCAGATGCCTGCTTAGGCAAGCTTGGGCAACCTCAGGAACCTCGCTTTGATCCTGGCACCACATGCTGCGCCAGCCCCACCCCCAGGGCAGGCTGAGTCAGCCATGAAAACAAACACACAAAAAACATTCCTCACAATTTATAAAATATGACACAAATGACTGCATCTTTCTAGGTCCTCCTTGTCCATGGCATGTTCCTCCATCCACTTCCTTCTCTTATAATTGATTTGATGTATAGAGTTTCTGATATTATAAACTTGGATATTTCTGATGACACGCTGTTCCCATGATTCAACGCGCTTCTATGTTTTCCTTACAAACTGGCCCCTGGATCCAGTTGCTGGCAGAGGCTCAGTCTTGTTCCCTTCAGAGAGGTGAACTTTATCCAGTTAGTTGATAGTATTTAATGTTTCTTTTTCAGTCCTATCAGAAGGTTTTGATGGGTAGTGCACTTTCCTTAGTACACTAGGATTACAAAATTGTAATATTCCAATTCTATCATTTATTTTGTGCTTAATTGTTTCTTCTGTCTGGTGAATTGAGACCATTTATCATGATGGTTATTGCTGCTACGCACTGGCTTATCTAAGTCAGCTTATTTTGCTGCTGTTTGTTTCCTCTCCTTTCCCCTTGCTTGCTTTGCCTGGTGGAATAATTCTGTAGGGGCTCATGGAGTTCTAGTCTTTGTGATCTTTTCCTAGAACATCGTTCAGGACATTTTGGAGTGCTACCTTAGTGGGCATGTATTTCTTCAGCTGTTTTTTTGTCATGGCAAAATCTCACTTCACCACTGAGGTTGAAAGATGTCTTTGATAGGCGTTCATCAATCTGGGTTGGAGGTGTTTTCTTTTGAAATACTGTACTCCAAGCTGTCCTTGACTTAAGGGTCTGTGTTGAGAAGACTGCTGTGATTCTGGTGGCTTTCATTTGTAGATGATTAGCTTCTTTTCTCTAATAACTTCTAATATTATCTTATTGTGTCAAATTTCTGGAATATTCACTATTACATTCCTTGTTGTAGTTTTTTATCATGCTTAATTAGAGTTCAATGTGTCTCACTTATCTAGATGCCAGTTTTATTTTCCATGCTTGGGAAGTTTTCTGCTGTTACTTCTTTATGTAATTAACACTTTTTCCTTTTCTACTGGCTCTGATTAATCTTCTCTTATTCAAATTTGTGTCATCACACGACTGTTGGGTTGATTATTATGGTCCCTTGTCATTTTTAAGAAATCTTTCTTTTTGTGATACCTACCCAGCAACCTGTCTTCTCTTTCTGATTGCCTGTCTTTCATTGGTTCACTCTGCTGCATATACTTGCAGTAGAATTTTTAGTTTTCTTCCTATATGTTTCATGGATTCCATCTCTTTCCTAGGCTGGACATTCATAATTTCTATTATTTTCCTTAAGATTCGCCATCTATTATCTGTATCTACTCTTAATTCACTCCATTATGGACATCATCTTTTCTTTTCTGAGAAGTTATTTCTAATGTTATTTTTTGTAGCATCACATTCATCTACTTTGTTACCAGCATTCCTATCATGTCGGTGTTCAGGTGTGTGGCTTTCAGCCACTGCACCTTACTGCCCCCTGATTATATTTTGCTTCTGTGTCTTCGTTTGCTTTTTTGTTTAGTTTCTGCATTGATACTTGTAAATTATGATAGATTGCTAAGTTGCAAGCATCAGTAACACTGTAGGATATGACTACCCTTTACAGATGTCGTCTAAGTATAATTGGTTGTTGGTTTCTAAGCCTTTTGTGCAATCATGGCACTTTAACTTACTGCAGATGGAAATTTACTGCCTATTTGGCCCAGACCAAGGCTCAGTTGCACTCACCTATAGTAATGTTTTTAACCCCAGATGATAACAATCATGGCGTACAAGAAAGAACAACTGCTTGGTTGACAAATATGTCATCCTGGCTAACGTGATGCAATCAGTAATAACAACAGATCAAGCACAGCTTAGAAAATGGCAAAGTGTGGTAACTATAAACTTGCCACTTTTAACTATATGAACAAGATTTGTACTTACATAACAAAATATAAAATGAATGACAAAGTTGTATACAGTAAATATCCTCTCAGTAGAACTATTTCACCCTCAGGAGAAAAAAGTTTAAAAGAGGTCAGAGGAAAACGTAGAGCTACAGACAAGAAAGAGATTAGAAGCAAGACTTAAGGACAAAGCATGACTATGTACAACAACAATGAAAACTAGAAGCGATGTTCATACTCATAAAAGCAAAACAAACCATCGAGGAAAGACAAAACAAATCAAAAATGTTCACTTCAGAGCCTGTCCCTGCTGTCACTCATACACAAGAGGTGTGGACAGAGCCTTTACCTGAGCCAACTGGTCCGGGTGCACTGACAGTAGGATTTCAGGAGAATGGGGGATGATCTCAACAAGCCTGCACTTTCCAGTCCTCTAAGGTTCAGGCTGAACCTAGTTTCTTCTGTGAGAAAGGGACCCTGGTCATTCAGCCCCTGACATACCAGGTGCCTCCTCAGCTGGAACTCAGCTCCCTGTCGCTGAGTGTCTCCCACAGCTGTATTCCACTCTGCCACTGGGAGCCCCAGGATGGAGCCAACCCATGATGCTCTGAACCTGGACTTCAGGACTTGACCCCTTTCCAAATGACAAGCATCTAGTTGCTCTCTCCTGGGCATGTTTAAACTGGAATCACTTACCAGACCCTGAAGCCCATGTCTGCTGCTCCTGCTTTGTCCCACCAGTGGCTTTCTCCACGACGGCCTCTGTAGTTTCCCCTTCTCACTGTGCCTCAGTAGGTGTGAGCCATGTCTCTCACTCAGAGCTGGGGTTAGGGAGAAGCTGCCTCTCACCGCCATTTCTTCACTGCCTCTCTCTCAGTTCTCACTCTCAGGTGCTTGCTGGGTCCTGGGGCCTCGCTGCCCTCTCCTGCTCTTCCCAGTTGCTGTGAGCAGATGTCCAGACTCTAGTCTCAGAGAAGCTGGTATGCTGCTGCTCACGATTCCAGTATTTTGCCATAGGCATTTGATCCTTATCTGCTACTGTTACTCTTGGTAGACATCACAGAGAAAGTGCAGGGCAAATGCTTGGTTCATTCCCTTTCTTTCTCCATTTTCAAGTTAAGAAATAGAAGCCCGTTCATTCTTTGAAGACAAATAATTTGATAACAAAACAATTCATGTATTTTTTATTTAGGCTTACTCACAAACCTAAATCATTTGGAACTGTCATACTTTTCAAGGCCTGAATTTTCCCATTTTGCCAAGTGAAAACTCTGTCCACATTGGCATGAGAATCAGTTGGCATAGCACTAGTTTCCCTCCTATACGGTATGACAAACTTAGAATGATTTCTCTTAAAAGATCTGGTTTTATATATTGGAAAGTGATTTCAAGAGAACCACAACCTAGCAGATGTGCCCCTTGTTGCATGGATTGTAGAAATAAAGTGATTTAAGAGTAAACAACATGGATACTTTCAAATAAAATCCAGGATGGCACTTCCTCTTACTTTGGACATTTCCTGTATAGCATCTGTATCTCCTGTACTCCTGAAAGTTATCAAGAATTCTACTTTAAGAATTCTACTTCCAGGGGCCCGGCGGGATGGCTCAGTGGTCTAAAGCGCCTGCTTGGGAAAGCTTGGGCTGCTTCAGGGACCACAGTTCGATCCCCGGCACCACATGCTGTGCCAGCCCTGCCCTGGGGCGGGCTGAGCCGGCCATAAAAATGAGTGAATAAACAAACAAGGGTTCTGAAACAAGAATAAAAAAAAAAAAATTCTACTTCCAAAAGTTATCAGGGATAGGGCTGGGGAGACGGCTCATTAGAGTAAGTGCTTGCCTTGCAAGTGCAAGGGCCTGAGTTTAATCCCCAGTTACACACACACACACACACACACACACACACACACACACACACACACACAAAAGTTGTCAGGACTCATAGAGTACACTACACATTTATTCATTTGCTGTATTTCACATGAGGAACTTGTCTCAAAGTAACTATTTGTGCCACTCAAAATAATTACTGAAAATTTCTTTCTGTTATTGATTTGATTTTAATTTAGTTGTAGATATTGTTGTATTGAGATATAGCCATGAATGGAAACTTGGTTATTAGATGATTCTGCAGTTGAAGTAAACAAATTACTAATTTTCTCCTATTGATTCTATTATATCTTTATATGCTTCTGTTTTACCCATGAGTAACAAGATCATAAATTTTCCTGTAATACTAAAGAATTAGAACCATTGCATGAGCTATATGTGGTCTTGGTTTTAGCAGTATTAATTCTTGTCACAGAGCTCCCGACAAACTTGAGCATCTTCAGCATTTCTACTCATGTCACTCATGCTGTTTTATTCCATCTTTAAATATGTGGTACCCAGAACTAAACATATATACATTCCAATTTTTTGTCTAAGAGATGGTGATCTATTATCTTTACTGAGTGCATGCCTGACAGGGTAAATGCTCAATTTTCCTGCTGAATGAATGAACAAGTCAGCCTGCTTTTTTATTTCTGAAAAGTTAAAAAATACTGCACTATCTTACTTGAGCATTTAAGGACTATTATACAGAAACATTCTAATTTGTAAAGTGACTTCTCAACCCCAGAAAAACAAACCCCAGTTTTTCATTTGTTTGTTTTTAGTTTAGTGCAGGGTCTCAGGATCTATACCATTTTACTACTTAGATCAGACTCATAGTGATCCTCCTGTTTTCAGCCTCCCAAGTGCTGGGATTATAGGCGCGCCCCATCGTGCCCAGGTTTAAGTGTCTTTTTGGTGCACCCCACAGGCAGGGCCAGCAAGGTAGGCTGGGGAGTGAACCTCTGACCTCTGCATCTGCCTAAGCAGGTGTTTTAATCCACTGAACTATCTGACCATCCCACAAATTATAATTTTTAACATACCTTTTATTACATTTAATTTAACACTCCCTCCTTCTGCTCCTCCAGATTTGTCATTTACAAAGTCAAATTGTCCACAGTTGCCAGTAGTGAGTGGGAATCTCCCTCCACCCTTCACCCAAAGGAACCTCAGGAGTTTTCACGTCCCTCTCTGGTTTCATGATGCATCGTGTCTGCTGTCTGGGCTGTACTATGGCTTTAGCTAAGCTATCTCCACACCATGCAGGTGGCTTCTCATGCCCAGCTGCCCAGGGCCTGCAAGTGAATGCCACTGGTTCACCCCCTTCGTCCCCATTCTTGCCATCCTACAAGTGTGTGCCAGTCCCAGCTTTCTGCTTGGTTCCTCAGATCTTCCCTTGTGGTCCTATTTTCCCCTGATAACTGGTGACTGGTGCTCTGCCCCTGATCCCTGGTCCTCCTTAGTGGCTGACTCTGCTCCCTCCCAAATTGTTTCTCTGTTTTCTCCGGGCAGCTACACTGTGCTTTATTCCCACGATCCAGCTCCACTATGTGCATCTAAGGCTGAAGCCTCATAGGACTTAAAATGCATAGTGAGGAAATTCTCTGAATGCTTTTATATTTATTGCACTTTATGGTAAGCAAGGGATACTCAGACTTCATTGTCCAGGTACAAGCTGGTGACTCTTCAGTGAGTCTCTTAGTAGAAAAGCAACACACTTCATAAAAGCATCAATGCCCCTTGACATTGCAGTAACTTCAAATAGAGAAGACTGTTCAGTGTTACAGAGACTTGTTGAGGTTCAAGACACTAAATAATTTTGCAAGATTGCACAGAATTGACGTGGAAGAACACCACGGAGTCCAGTCCCTTTGTTAGGATGCTAAGTGGCAATTTTCATTCCTTTGTTTCCAAGTGTATAATAATGATCAACTTTCTTACCTTCCCCATACTTTGGCTTCTTTTACCCTGTCAACTTTTTTTTTTTCCTTGTCAAAGTGCTTTAACTCTGTAAACTGCTCTGAACTCCTAGTGAAAAATATAGAGCTGTAGGAGTGATAATTAGATGCCATGGTATTACAGAGATTTTTAAATAAAGTTGAAAGGTTCATGGAATAAAATTCTTTCCATATTTTCATTAATATGGATTTTTTAATTCCCTCTGGAAGTTAACCTGAAAAGTGTACTCCTTTTTTTTTTTTTTTTTTTTTTTTTTTTTTTTTTATAGTGGAGAAAGGCACTTTATTCTCATTAGCTCTGAAATACTTCATATCAGAGAGTACTCAAGTTTCACAAAACTCAAAAAGATAAGCAGCGGTTTAAATACCCCACTTTGCCAGTGGACAAGTCTATCTTTAATTGAGTCTACTCAGCCATACCCAATTAGAATAAAAGTCTGATCTTTCAAGCCACTGGAAATTTTATCTCTGAATTCATGTCCACAATATCCATACCCATGTGTCCAACTGTAACCAGTTCTGCCTGTTCACTCTGCCTTTTAAACTTATCAAGTTAGAAGTTCTCAGCTTCTAAATGACATGCAAATCTCTCTCTGTGGATGTCAGAGCATTTCAATAATATAAGAAAAAGATAATTTTGTGTTTGTAGTTCTCATCCACCATTCCGAGTAGATAGAATGTTGCCTATATTTTAATGATCCTTAATTACATTGTAAAAGTAATTAAAACTGTTCTAACAGTGCAGAGGGGGCTGTTCACCCCAGCATTCCTGCTTACAGCTGTGTGCTGTCATCATACGCAGCACTGTACAGTTAGACCCAAAGCTAGCTTTGTGCAGCCCTGTCTGCATTTGCGTTACAGATTTGTGCTCTCCATATCTGTTAATCTCATCTTAGAAATGTTGATTCTCCTCATATGGCCTATTGATTGTATAAATGATGTATACCTTTTCCCTGTCGGTAAAATATCATGCTTGCATTTGCCATCAAGGCTTTTAAGAAACTCACACAATTCTGTCTTATGCTTCGAAAGACATAATTCTGTGTCACTGCACAGTAATAATCTTCACATTAACAGTCCACTTCAGCACGTGTGCCATAATTATCACTTATTAAGGAGCCTCACAGTTTTCACACCAGTTCTGTTTTGATAAATAGGTTGCAGAATTTATATACTGTGCTAAATTTGAGAACATGAGAAATGTGAAGTAGAAAAGATCTTTGAGATTACGTCTTCCAATTGCCTTATTTTGGCATTGAGCAAACTCTGATCTAAGAAGTGAGGTCTACTGAAAGATGACCGAACCGACTGTCAAGACCTCCGAAATTAGAGCCAAGCATCCTGATGCCCATTTTTGCCTTCCTTTAGGCCTTCTTTTAATTTCACTTCCTATGTGTTTTTATCATAAGGGATGGATGCACTATTTTTTATTTGAGTCATGAAAAATTATTCATGTCATGGTCGAGATGTCCCAAGTTAGGGATGCACTGATTTGGTCTCAGGTTCTAAATGATGCAAGCTAGTATACTTTACATGCAATAGCTAACAGTGGATATTACAGACCATGGAGGAAATGGTTACAGAACTCAGATCCTCCCAGAAAAGAAAGCTTTTCTGCCACAAACCAATGTTTTGTTGGTGGTGATTATTTCTCTCTGGCAGTGATGTCTAATAAAGCAGAGGGCAGAAGCTGACCCTAGCTAACAAAAGAGCAATGGAAAGCTGGGTGAGAAGTTCACAGGTCAATAAAATGAAATGCTGGTGAAAATTCTCCCACTTTATCATTATATAATTGAACTTTCCTTGGTAATAATGGAATAGGGCATCCGATCAGATAGTCCACATTGCAGGCTTTTAGGAAATATTGGCGAGTTTTTAAAACTAAGACCAAACACAGTCTAACCGTCCAGATGCTGAGATGCTGCACATTTACAAAAATTCAGTTTTGATATTACCAACATAAATGTAGAAACTGCTTGAATTTTTCTTTTCTGGTTGATAGTATTTCCTCTGTCTAAAAAAAAAATCTGCAAGATACTATTTATCTGCTATCCCTCTGTCAACTAGACTGAACACATTGCTCCTTGTAAGTCTCGCAGTATCTTTCCATGTACTAGCAGATAGGATACTGAGGTGAACATCCTAAGTAACAGAAAAGTGAAGTTTCTAGCCCAGGGTACCTTAAGTGTGAGACCTGCGCTTTGATTCTAACCTGTCAGCAGAAAGTCTGTGCTCCTACGGACGTCCTGCGGACGCTGAAGTTTCCTTGGGGCTGTACAGTCCCCTTCAGGAGGAGCAGTACTTACTTTCATAACTATTTATTCTCTTCAAGAGTAAAGATATAGCAAACACAGAGTTCATTTGCCACGTCTGAGAATTCCTCTCAGTGTGACTCAGGTTTTCTTACTACTCAGTCAGAGAAACTTCTCTAGGGATACACTATAGAAACGATCCCTGAAAGCACAGCTTTTACGTTTTTCTACTAGAAAGCAAACATTCCCTGCTTCTTAAATTTTATGCCAGATGAAAGAAAATTATATGTAGTTATGTATACCATTTTCCCACATATGTATAGAACATTGTTTATTACTGTTTCAAATATTATCATGAATATCATGGAAAACACTTGGTGTCACAAAAATATTAAAATAGAAAAAGATAATATAAAGCATTAATAGAGCCACTGTTCTAATAGCCACCTTTTTATCATAATAAATTTACATTTTAAGACAATGTAGACAGTAAAGAGTTCTCATAGATAAATGCATAGCTAACACTGACTGACAAAGGCATCATAGCGATGCTCATAGATGAGAGCCATAAGTGACAAGAAGAACCACTTCTCCGGGCTCCATTGACATTCCTTGCACTCATGGCTGTTCACACAGCAAATCAACAGGGCCGGCCCTTGAGCTGCTGTAGAGCAATGAAGATAAGTGAAATTTATAGTTTATGGAACCTAAGCATGAATGCAAGGAGACTGGTATTAGCTCTGTTTGATTTTACAAACATATGCAAAACTTAAGCCTCGCAAAAAAAATCTGTTTGTACCAGTACCTTGGATAGTTTCCAAATTTTTTTGATCATTACAAAATGTTTTTCTTTGGCCCTGGCTAATGTGCAACAGTTTCAATCACCTTTTCAAGGAGGAATTTTGAGGAAGTTATTACACAGTATCAAGACTAACAGAATTGTCTTTGTTTAGGTATGACTCAAGTGGCATTCAGAAATCACAACTACCACTTCAACCCCCTGTTTGAGGAGGCATGCAGAAACGTTGACACTTTTTTAATACTAAAAGAGAGTAAGTGTCGCTCTTTGAGATAAAATAACAAAGTATGCTTAAAACGTGTCATGCTTAATTAGGGGCTGTTATTCAGTGAGAAAATTAAGGCTGACTATGAATCCATTAATTGACTTTAAGAGATGCAAGCTCCTTTTAATTAAATCCAAAAGCCATTATTCAGTACACATGTGCGATTCATCTGGAATGGACACAGATTGTGCAGCAGCCAGAGGAGCCCGTGTGGCTGGGCCCGGATCGGCCTAGTGCGGGAGAGCAGCGTGTGGGCAGCCGTGTGGGGACAGCTGCGGGAGGACATGGGTGCCTCCCACATGCTACAGCCCTGGCAGCCGGAACCTCAGTCCAGGAAACACTGTGCGGGTGGCCACAGTGGAATTACAATGACTCCACACAGCAGAATTCCTGCTCTCCAATGCTGAAGTTAAAATCATAAAGCAGAAAGTTTTTCAGTCCTTACAAAGTGATTTATGTATGAGTCATGCTATTTCTTTACAAGGGAGAAATACATTGTAAACTTCCTAAGCAAAGTCACTTTGATTAGACTTTAGTTCTGCCACTTTATAATTCACAGAAATCCATTATTATGAGCAATAGCAACTTTGTTTTCCTATCAACAGCATTACATCGAAAAGGCTTTCAGTGCCACTGGGAAGCCAGCCTGAGTCCTCAGGTGTCCTGGACTGATCACAGCATCATTATGTTTAAGAAAAGATGAAAGGGGGAAAACTCTCTGGCAAGTTCTTCCTGTGAGGTGCGTCTTCCCCACGCAGTGACTCCTAGCTGGTGCAGGAGTGGCTCTTGTCGAGTTAGGCCATTACTGTGGTTTGTGGTAAAGGTACCTCTCCTGTCAGCCATGCGTTGCACATACTACAATTCATACCCAGAGGTGCAAGCCCTGCCTGCTACATTCTGCTGCTTCAAAGGAAGTCACTCCTACCTCATCTTGTTCAGCTCAGGAGATCGCAGCCCTTGATATTACTGATGATCAAATCTAGCACTGAGTTGATTGCTTCTCTGCTCATCCTGAATGGAGACAGAAAAAGCCTGACAGAGGAGCTCAGATCCTGCAGCCAGCGCTGAAGTGGTGCATGGGAACATATCCTGGCACAAACCACTAGGCACGACTCAGCTTAGCTCAGCAGAAATCATGGTAAAAAAAAAAAGGCAGAGTACCAGTATTTCCCAATTCTGCAGATAATTTTATATTGCAAAATGACTTTGTACACAGATCATGCCCTTAGTGGCCATGGTTTACATCTTACAGATGATCTTTGATCAGGAAGTGACCCAGACATCCAGATGAGGTGGCCATGAACCTCCATGGCCTCTCACTTGGATTTCACCAGGAATGTCGACAGTACTTCTGCCAAGGCCTATCAAGGCTTCAACCATGGATGTGGTGCCTGCTGAAGAGACCACAAGGAGAATCATTCATGACATTAGTAGATAGAGTCATTCTCCAAGTGTGAGTGGAGATTCACGAATCCTTTAATAATGTTATTCCATCAACAAAGAAGTATTACGTAAGGATTTGGCATGTGGCAAAATAAATTTCCCTGGAATTCAAGATCTACAGCTTACTATATGGGCGTCCTAGGGAGTGTTATTTATTTTCTGAAGGCTGAGCCCTCATTTTTTCCTGAGTTCCACAGTATCTGCCACATCATTGGGCTCCTCTGAGGACCAAGGAAGAACACACAGAAAGCTCTGAGGCTGGTCCCTCATACATACATTTGCTCACTGAGGTTAAATATCATTGTTACTTCATGATCAATTTATCACGTATTAAGAGACTTCGCTTCTGTTTTCCAGAACGCTACAGATATGGAACACACACCTGTGGCATTTTGATGTTCAGTTAGCACTATAGGAAAAGGTTGAAGTATTGATGTTAACAACACTATGTTGACTTCCATGACTCGTAAGAGCAGCAGTCACAGACAAAGGCAAGCTTCCTGCTGGCAACACAGATGCGTTCCACTAAGGGGACACCTGGTGCAGCGTGAAGAGGAGCAGCAATGTGCCTAGCTTTGCTTCTGATGTCAGACCAGAAGCTGAGTCACACTTGGACTGGGATTCATGCCTGGTAGCAAGCTGTGAACAGCGAGCAACTTCCTAAGATAGAAAACCCAAGGCCAAATTAAAGCGATGGAAAGGAAGAAAATGTCTAATAAGACGTTATTCTTAGGGTTTCCCCAACCACAAATGCTCAGTGAGGAGGAATTACCGGCATCATGCGAATCTGAGATGGAACGCTGCCCGAATCGCACATTATTGTGGCCTAGGGCGAGCTGAATTTCTCTAACTACGAGGCATGCAGTGTATCGGATGAGGAAGATGGTTTTGCCGTGGGGCTGTAGCAAGGGGAATCTTTGTGAAATGTTTAGTGCTGTCATCGACAAAAAAAACATTCAGTATAATTAGCATTATCATCTTCATCATTACCATCCTTATGAATATTCATTAGCTGGTTTCAAAAGTAGAAAGAAATGAGTTTAAAAGCATAGAAAAATTGGCAAATTTGGAATTTGTAGTTAGACGAAGAAATGCTATCTGAATATAAATATATGCGCATTAATAAATCTTCATTATTAGAGCCCTAGAAAAAGAAAAAAATCAGACTCGATGGTGCTAGCATATATTCCCAGTATACTGTTTGTTTTTTCCCCCAAAGCACATGTATTCAGAGAGAAACAGAGATAATTATGAAAGTGAAAAATACCCTGGTAAAATATTGGCACAAAGTTTGAAATACACTTCTTGCAACCAGGTTTTATATTCCACTAGCCAATTATAACCTATTTATGCTCAAAATTGTAGTTTGCAGAATTTGTGCCTGAAATTCATATATGTTACCTAGAAACACTGGATGAACAACAACTTGGGAACAAATTTCATTGCATTGTGTTGTTATGGGATTTCCAGACACGGAACAGTCGGCCTTCAGGAGTAAAATAAATGTTCATGAAGCTCAAAATATTGTTTAGTGTACTGGCACGAAAGCTAGACGTTCTTTTGCCTCTAGAATAGTGCTAAGGCTGCTTTTTGCAACCAAGGATAGTATCTCATCTAGAAATAGCTCTTGAAATTATCATCTATTTTGGACTTACTATTTTTTCAAACACAAATGCCCCAGCTGTAGATAACAATCCTGCACATCCTCATATGCTTATCCTTTCACTGGAAGTAGACCTTCAAAATCAAACCAAAGTTATTTTGCATCGTTTGGGGACAAAACATCAATAATATATTGTGTGTCTGTTCAACCCTTCATGTGCATATGCTTAACACCTAGAAATGAAAGTAAGGATAAAGAGGCACTTTAACTGGGAAGGCAAGGTAATTAAGGAACACCACTACAAAAATTTTACAGTGATGAAACTTGAAAAATGACTGAAAACTACAAATGACTAAAAATGAAATAATCAGCACAAAGCTGTATGGGATCATAACCCAATATATAGAGTATATATGAGTCCATATTAACAAGTAACTGGAAAATTACATGAGGGAGAACAGAGAAATCTCTCATTAAGAATTCTAAGCAACTTATAAAGATATACCACTACATTAATGCAGGCTGTATTCAAGTACTTGCTTCCAAATGGAATAGTCGAGAAAGAAAAAATTAATTAAGTTTTACAGAGGAGGGGCGCTGTGGAAAGCAAGGTTTCAATCAGGGGATCAACATCAACGTCAGCATGGCCTGAAAACAGCGTGTGTCCATGATGTGCCTGGCTTGGGTGCACCTTCCTTCCATGGCTGTCCTCCCGGAAGCTACAGCCACAGCTCAGCGTTAGCGAGTGGCAGGTCAGCTGGGCCTCACCAGAGGGCCCATGCAGCGACAGGCCACCTCAGCATGCTTGCCTTCCGTGTAGGTCGTCACAAAGTCTAACATGCCAGCCCTGTAATATGCCTTCCAGATGGCAACTTGGAGCGGGAAAGAGCATTAGATCAAAGCTAAAGAAGTCACAATAAACGGTTGGATTTAATTAACAAACTGTACATAGACGCTAGTTAATTAGTTGTAATAAAGTCTACTATACAAAAGTAAGAAAATAACAGTGGAATCTGGGTGTGAGATCTTCAGAAATCTTCTCAAATGCCCTATAAATCTGAAATTACTCTTCTAAAATTTAAAGTTATTTAACACAAACTGTGGTACAGGGATTTACTGTGTTCTGAGAAAGAATGAAATGACAGTTTGGACAAAACTTGTATGTTCTTGAGAATTGAGCCCAGCATGAGAATATGGACTCAATGACTGCCGGTAAGTTTGCCCAAGCAAACACTGACCTGAACATAAAGAAGACCTCCCGCGTTTTCATATTCTTACCTCCAGTGTAAGTGTGGCCTGCCACCATGTCACTTTTCTGTCACAAATGTATTTATATCAAGATACTTTTAAGGTCTGGCCTGATAGCTCAGCAGACAGAAGTGCCTGCTTAGGCAGAGTGCAGTGGCCAGGGTTCAATCCCCAGCGTGCAGTGCTGGCTCTGCCCCAGGGGCATGCTGCCTCAGGGGCAACTGAGACTGGGTGTGGTAGTGTGTACCTATAATCCCAGCATTTGGAGGCTGAAAATGGGAGAATCACTATGAGCTTGATCTATGTGGTGAGATCTCACAGATCCTGTAACCCCTATGCTAAATACATAAGAAAATGTACTTTTAATATACAAAAGCAGCCAATGTTCTTAATGTGATTTTCTTGCAAGATAAATGAATTTGGTAACCTAACACATAAGTGGCTATTATTGTGAGCAAACAATAGCTGGAGGATTCAGATCACATCAATGATTTTGAATTTTCTTCACTGTGGCTACAAGTTAAAAAAAATTATCAGCAATAGCCTTTTTACTTTATCATTTGTAAGAGTCAGATTTCAGAATTAGCTATAGACCTCACCAACATGTGTGAGTTCAACTTCAGTGTCATTAATGTGTCTTCAGTCTGGAGCCCTAGGAGTTGCCAGAGGCAGGCCTGCTGTATGAGTAAGTTAGCTTTATTTGAGACTAAAGAAATGTCTGGGAAGGATAAAATGAATTATAAGGTTTCAAATTTTATAAAGGGTTTTCTTTTGAAGCTTTGTGTTTACACCTCAAAAATTGAACTAAAACTGAAAAAAGAATCCCCAGTGTGTTTTGACAACTACTAGCAGCAAAAAAAAGCATGAATTCACCCCAGCAGGACCAATAACTCTTGAACTCTAAGCAATTGTGTAAAAAACAACAGTGAAAATAGCTTTCTCTTCTTAATTTTATCACTCAAATAGCCTTGATTATGTATGAAAGCACAAACTACAATGCTATTAAAATATGAAGACCCAAAGTCAAAGTGGGGAGAAGCTCGTAGGAAATCGAATGTGAGTTTGGATTTAGCAGCAGGCTGATTTTACCACGTGGAGAGGCCCTGCTTATGAAAATAGGAAGACCTGTGGCTTTTCTCACCGCGTAACTGGAGGATATCAGTGCTTCTGGTCAGTTGCTGAACACTTTCTCTACCTGCCTGCCAATTACATGACAGTATAGAGGTTGGGTCTCCTCTAGGCAGCAAAGGAAGACAGTATATAGGTTGGGTCTCCTATAGGCAGCAAAGGAAGACAGTATAGGGGTCCAGTCTCCTATAGGCAGCAAAGGAAGACAGAGGGTAGGATATCACACCTGAACTATATCCCCAGTGGGTAAACTGTACAGAATATTATAAACCCAGTATAAGTTGCACATTCAGTTCCTTTACTGGCTCATTTTTTGATAGCCACTTCATGTATGTGATATTATAACAAAGTTAAAGCAATGTTTTCTATAATAAAGAGGATCAAAAAAAAAGAACTCACTAGAAAAACTTTAACAAATCACAAATAACATGAAAAACTAAGATCAAGCATCTCAACTGTGATGATCAATGGAAACCTGTTAAATGAATTTGTTAAATTCAATGACTCTAATTTTCACCATTTTCCATATATATGTTTATATTTCCTGATTTAAAAAACACAAAAGGGATTATACATTAAAATACCTTTCAACAAAAGATGGAGCAAATGTAATTAAAAATAATATAAAACAGTGCAATGAAAGGTAAAAATTGAAGCATTGTGTTTTCATGTGTCATGTTTTATTGGACATGGCAAGAAATACAGACGTGGCACCGCACCTGTGAATCTCACCAGGGGACAGAATCATGGGACTCATGTTCAACAAGGTTACTTGTACTTACAGCAAAGGTAGAGATGCATGCGTTGAGAGGAAGAAAATGTGGAACAGTGCACAACAAAGACGTGATATTTAAGCAAAACTCATCAAAAGTGAAGAAGGCCATGTTGTGAGACTGTCAGAGCATGTGTGTGTGTGTGGGGGGGGTGCATGTGTGTGCGTGCGTGTGTGTGTGTGCACGTATGTTCATGCTGAGGCAGGCTGGCCAGAACCAAAGTGCTGCAGGCCCAAGATGGCAGCAGGGGCTGTGCAGATGCAATCCAAAAGCAAAGTATAAAGTATGGGCATCTCTCTGAGGAAATGGCAACAGGCCACTTTTTAAATATTCATGATAAACTGGCAAGATATGAGAAACAGTTTATTATAAAATTACGGAACATTTTCTTTATATTTAGTCTTTAAAGTTTCTAGGAATAATAAAAAAAGACTTGCCATTAGGAAATCTATGAGTATCATATAACCCCTAACTGTATACTTCAAATTTTATTTCCATATCAAATATTAAAACATAGGTGGATTGAAGTTATTTACTTTAACATTGATAGCATTTTTGTGAAATTATAAATGTAAAATTAAATTTAATTATAAAATTAAAATGTGTATAAAACTTCAAAATTTCAATGAGAAGTTATAAACTCCTACTTTCATTACTTCTCTGTGATTTGAAGCATTATAGTGAAGAAGTATCTGTGACATCTCCATTAAGGGAGGAAATGATACATTTTTTAAATTCCTCATGATATAACTTTTAATATTGGTTTGAAATTATAATGAATTCAATAAAACTCAAAATAAATAAATAGTGTAGAATAACTTTAATATAAATGAATTATTTTGATTATGATATAATATAAAAGAATATTTGATTATATTTCTGGAAAAATTAAAATGTGTATAAAACTTCAAAATTTCAATGAGAAGTTATAAAACGAAAAGCTATAATCATCATTACACAAAGAAAAATATTCCCCAGAGTATATTTAAAAAGCAGAATGAAAACCTATTAATGACAAAAGCAATTTTGCTGTCTTTCAATGTTTTAGCCTTGATGCCTACAAGTACTTAAAACAGAGTAGATTTAGTTTACATCATTTTCTTAAAGGAATGACTGAGCTCATGAGCTAACGCCTGAGAGCGCACATTCTGTAGTTTCCCCTGTGGCCAGTTAGCTCGTTAGGCCTAGTGGATCTGAGCTCGTTCAGTTAGGCCCTTGTGCTTTTCCATTACACTTCCATTCAGATTCACTTCTCAATATTTTCTTTTGTTCACTTCAAACATGTCCCAGCACTTAGTGTATCGGCTTATCTTTATGTTCAGATTTTCTCTGTTGTGATTAAGAAAGTGTTGACAAAAAGTAAAAGCGTCTACCTTTGGTTATAGCTCTTCAAATCATTATCACCACCTGGATGCTGGGAATTCTTGATGTTTTCTTGCTTTCTTTCTGCTTCTGAGGTAGAAAAATTTCTTTAATATGATCCCAAATTTCCTGTACAATTTCACTTTCTTTCTTTCCTATCCAATTCTATACTTTAAATAGCTTGCCTTCGATCTTACTAGTCGCTTATCTTTCCTGCTATTGAAGTATTCTATCAAGTTTTTAATTTCACTGAACATTTGTCATAGTAAGAATTTTTTTAAATTTCAGTTTATTTGATTTTGAAGAGTAGAAACAGAAGCAAAAACAAATAGAAAAAAAATGACAGAGGTAGGGAAATATACAACAATACATACGTTACAGATTTTTAAAACAGGAATAGCTAAATAATAAGGGCTGTTATATTATCGATTTTTTAATGTCAAATCTGTTGCTCAGATTAACAGATACAGGTATGCAAGATTAGTCAAATAGTTGAGTATTAATGGTTTCTTTGAAGAAATCTTATTCTTTTCCTTGTCTTTTTTTCTGCAATTTATTTTAAAGAGTATATAATGATTGATAAGACATTAGAAACAGTGCACATTTAGAAGGCTAAGATGAGAGGTATTCAACAATGGGTTTTGTATTACACATTCCTGTCCTTGATGTAGTTGGTAAGATTGCAAATATCAACATACAGAGTTAGGCAAGGTGAAAATTCTAAACACTAACTGCTATTTTCAAAAAAAAAAAAAAATGATGGAAATTATTAGTATATTCACCTCAGCCAGCCTGTATACATACTTGCTTGATTTTTCCCTATCTTTTCTCCTTTCTCTCATCTTAGTTGTTTAATCCTTAATATATGGGAGTCAGGGTGGAGACTCCTGAAAAACCTAAGACTGGAAATTCCATTCAATCCAGCTGTTTCCCTTCTGGGAATTTTCCCAAAAGAACTAAAACCATCACACTATAGTGATACATGTGCACCTGCACTTGTAGCAGCACTATTACTCAGCCAAATCTTGTTTATTTGATTTTTTGTGGTACTTGGAATTGAACTCAAGACCTCGTGCTTGCCAGGCAAGCACTTATGCCACCATGCTATATCCCAGGCCCTTGTCAGCCAAATCTTGGAAACAATGAAAATGCTCATCACTTCAGGAATGGATGGAAAAATCTCATATGTTTGCACCATGGAGTATTACCCAGCTATAAAGAAAGACAAACTGAAATCTTTTATGCTCGTAAGTGAAATAAATCAGGCCCACATGTGTAGATATCATTTTATCTTCCTGGTGTAACAACCTGAAAGAAAAAATAAAACCTGAAAGGTATAATAGATATAGTAAAATGGAAAGGAACTGTCACCGTGAGAATCTGTTTGATTCTTTTCTTTATTTTAAAGACAATAATAAAAAAACAATAAAAACTATAAGAATTTCAAAGAAAAGGGATAGGATATTAGCCATGGTAATTATATTGCATGCTGTTACCTTCAAAGCAGTTATAGAGATTAACAGATACAGGCATGTGGGATTGATCAAATAATACAAGTACTAACTGTTCTTTTCAATGAACTCATGGAAATTAGTAGTGCCCTTACCTTAGCTATCATCTCCTTCCTTCTTTGCTCCTTTCCCCCATACCTGTTCTTTCCTTTTTTAAATTTTTTAAATTTTTTGTGTATTTAGTGCAGTGTCTATAGGGTCTCACTACACAGATTGTTGCCAGCCTCCCAAGTGCTGGGATTCTAGGTGTGCGCCACCACGCCCAGTCTCGGCACACCTCAGAGTTGGGGTTGGCACAGGATGCTGGGCTGGGGATCAGACCTGGGCGCCGAGTCTGCCTCAGCAGGCGCTTTAAGCCCCTGAACTGTCAGGCCATCCCTGATCTTTCCTTCCGAGCAGTTTCTCTCTCTTTCGCAGTGTCTGTCCTGCCTGTTGGCTCTCATCTACTCTTTCAGTGTCTTACACGAGGGATTCAATGCGATGTTTGCACGTGTGAGTCTGATTGACTTCCATTAGGAGCTTGGTCTTGTTATGGCTTGTGTCTAGTTGTCCCCCAAAGCCTCATGCAGTCATGGGGCGGCTTCCAGAAGTGATGATTGGTTTCTGATCTGGTGCTGGGTTTACGGGTGCGAGTGCTACATGCGCCCTGGGGCAGGCAGCCTGTAAGCAATGTAAGGGACTAGGGAAAGAGGCTCCTGAGCAATGTTGCTCCTTCCTCGTCTCTCTTGATGCTTTTGCTGTTCTCTCCCCGCTGCTATGAATTGTTGTCTTCTGCCATGAGCGACGCGGCCTTGAAGCCAGCTGCGTTTGTACTGAAACCTCCACACACTGTGAAGTAAATAAACCACTCCTTCCTTCATTTTGGGCATTAGGTTTTTTTCTTTTTTGTTTTTCCAGCACTGAGAGAAAAATAACCAAGACAGGTCTCTAGTTGCATTCATTCACCTGTAAAAGTCTTGAGTTTATCTTTCTTCCCTGCTGAGTAATACTTCGCTGTATAAAAATACCACGTTGTTTTTAATCCATTCCTCAGTTGATGGGCACTTGGGTTGCTTCTAGCTACGACATATTGTGCTGCTATAAATATGGGTGCACTTAAATTTCTGTAGTATGAGGTTTCTAATGCTTCTCAGAGGAAAAAACAAAACCTAAGGTGGGGAATAGGTGTGTGATATTGGGCCTCTATCCTAGATTTCAGAGGAATCTCCACACTGAATGCTGCAGTGGCTGTGCCAGCCTGCACTCCCACCAACAGTGGAGAAGGCTCTTCTTTTCTCTATAGTTCCATTAGCATCAGTTATTGACTTTTGATGATAGCCATTCTCTCTGGGGTGGGAAGAATGCTAGTGGATTTTTTTCAGTCCTCAGGATCAAACTCAGGACCTATCTCTTGCCAGGCAGGCACTTATGCTGCTGGGCTACATCCCTAGCCCTTCTCCGTGTTATTTAAATCTGCATTTCCCACATGATCAATAATATTGAACATTTTTTTCATATATGTATTTGCCGTTTTATTTTTTCATCTGAGAAGTATGGATTCATCTCAAATGCTCATGTTTGGATGGGGTCTTTGGATTTTGGAGGTCTGATTTTTTTTCTTGTTACATTTTTCTATTAGAACACTGAAGAATTTCTGTATGTTGTCTTCACACTGATTGAGTTTACTGGAAGCAGGCACTTTAAATTCTCTGTCTGACAATTTCCACATAGTGACTGCTGCCCGATTGCTGGCCTATGCCTTGCTTTGAGAACCCAAATGGCAGAGTATCCCGAGAAGGCTCAAGGAGTGCTGGTGGTCAGCGCTAGGGAGCTATGCAAGAACCAGCTACCGTACTTGCACGTGCGGCTCTTCTTCCAGGGTAGCCAGCACTCCTGTCTCAGGGCTCAGTTCGGCACCAGCAGGCTCTTGGTGCATTGTCACTGCTTTAGCACTAGTGAGTGATCTAGGTGCAAGTTTGTCACAAGTGCATTATGAGAACATTGTTTAGGGCCAGAAAAATGCAGAGACAGACTGAGACAGAGACAGAAAGAAACAGAGTCAGAGGAGTCCACCCCTGTCAGTGTCTCCCTTGGAGCTTCCCTCCTCATCTGCATTTGTCAGCCTGGATCGGCCCTGGGCTCCTAGGTCCTAACTGTGGCACCTGAAGTCAGCAAACAGTGCTGAAACCTGGGCCCACAGCTCAGTGAGATCAGCGTACGGCAGGGCTGGGACCAAGGCCCACATTGCTCCATGCTGCCTCCTACTGCGCTCGGACGACTGTGGCCCAAGACTACTCTGCAAGCAACCACGCAGGTGTATCTAGGTATAAGGACTTTGTGATTCGCCCAGAGTCATGGCTTACCAGTTGAGTTCCAATTCGAGAACACACATGTGTGCTACCTGCCCAGTGATATCGCAGCGAATAGGGTATCACCTCACACTACTGCCCACGATTGAAAAGATGTTGATAAAGGCAGACCTCTGAGTACCTGGGATGATGCTAGGTGGGTGACATCTTTGTCTCACCACTGCAATGATCAGCTGAGGCTTGAGAGCGTGGAGCCTTTCTTTATAGAAAGCTCTGCTGTAGGCCAAACCATGTGTCCATCCTACATGGGCATCATGCCATAGAAAGCTCCAGAGTCTTATCTCTGAATACTGGCTCAGCAGTAGCCAAACTGACTAAAGTTAGGGGTTTGGTGATGCACTCAGTCCCTTAGCCATCTAGGCTGCTAATAAACTGTGTCTCACCTGAGTGCCATGGCTGCAGCAGCCTATGTGTTCTGACAAGCAGTATGGGTTTATCCCAGATCTGCTCCAAGGTCCTCGAGGTAGATAGAGTGGAAATTTCAGTCTGTCACACAAGTACACAGATCGCGCTATGCTGCTGGAGCCACCCAGACAGCCCATCTGTGAGTTTTGGCCAGTGAGTGGGGCTTTCTGGTTCCAGTACAACTGGAATCAGTGTGGCAGAGCAGGCAATGGGCTCTTAGGCAAAGCCTTGTGCCAACTGTCCTATATTGCTCCTCAGAAGCTGAGGCTTTCTCCATGCTCCTTGCTCCTTGCTTGGCACAGGCTGAAGGGAGGCGTGACGGAGGCTGTTTCCTCTCAACCTGGAAGGAAGTTCAGGTTCTCAAGGGAACAGCCACAGGTATTCACACGGGCAGACCGGCCCTGAGCTTCACAGCGGCGGGTGTCTCAATTACTTTCCTTTCCAATATGTTCAAATGAAAGGAAGAGAGACTTCTTTTGGCTTGTAATCTATAGCAGTTTCAATCCCTCATCAGCAGGCTCCATAGGCGGATTGTCTGGCAGAAGGGGGTTACTCATACCAAGGAGTAGAAAGGACAAAGGGAGGAGCTAGGGTCTGAGACCAAGCCTTGCAGGCTGAACCCTGATGACAAGTGTCCTCTGAGCAGACCTCATCTCCTCATAGCTGTGGCCTGGTACACCCCTATACTTCACTCAGCTTCTGAAAGCTCCCAATACCATCTCATGAGACTTTGGAGAACATGTAGATAGAAGCCCAAATAGCAGGCCTACCCCTGAGGTTCAAGTCCAAGGCTTGTGCTTCATTTTCTCTGCCTCCACATGCAGGAGGTGTTTCTCCCCAGGCTGAGCAGCTCACAGTTGGGGAGGAGTGACCACAGCAGACTACGGAGTTGTCATTTTAGAAAAAGCAGTTCTGCCGGGCGTGGTGGCTCACGCCTGTAATTCCAGCACTCGGGAGGCTTGAGGCAGGAGGATCCGTGCGAGTTCGAGACCAGCCTGGGCTACAAAACTGAGCTCAAGGCCAGCCTGAACTGCATAGTGAAACCCTGTCTCAAAAAGGCAAAAAAAAAAGAAAGAAAAAGCAGTTCTGCAATATTTCCAAGATAGCTCAACATTTCAAAACTAATGTCCTTGATTCTAAATAAATGGTTAGCAACTTGCTCCATTGTCACTTTCCCAAGTCAGAACAAATTAGGCAAAAATGTCACTTGAATCAAGGTTGAACTTGTGCCAGGGGAGTGAAATGAGGTAAGAAGTCATGGTTGTAAGCAAAGAAATAATCATCTAATGAGCCGTTACAAAATATAAAGCAGGTAAAGAAGGCACTTGGGCCTGAAAGCTTGAGAGTAAATAAATCTGTGAATTATGGAAATAGATGTAAACAGCTTGGTGGTCTCCTTGACACCACATTCCTCATCTCTGAATCTGTGACATGTGCAATGGCTGCACCTGTTGTCTGATTTGTGTTCTATACATTTTTTCTAATACTAAGCTAAATAATTTCCAATGACTTTTAATAACCAAAGACTGACCTGGATTTGGCAAAATGTATTTGAAAAAATTGAGCAAGAAAAGGGGCTTGGGAGATAGCTAGGAGAATAAGCACTTGCCTGGAAAGTGCAAGGACCTGAGTTCAATCCCTGGTTTTGCAGAAAATAACTAACTAAATCAATAAATAACATTCCTTTGGAACCAGCGAGATAGCTCTGCAGTCTAAAGTACCTGCTTAGGCAAACTTAGGCAACTGCAGGGACCACGGTTCGATCCCTGGCATCACATCCTGCACCAGCTCCACCCCCAGAGCAGGCTGAGCTGGTCATAGCATAAATAAATAAAGTTTTTTTTTTTTTTTTTTTTTTTTTTTTAAGATGTCAGCATTTAAAAGAAGACATAAGCAAGAAAGATTGTGTATGTACTTGCTAATGTAGAAGTCAGAAGGTGTATCAAGTGGCAGCAGAGGTTCAGGGTTCACATCAGATGCACTCATCTACCTGCAGTGTTCACAAGCTTCTTGTGGCACAGTATGCCAGAAAATGAAACCCTGAGATCAAAATCATTTTTATCACATACTGTGGACAGTTTATCTTTTTCCAAAAGCAGTTACAATTTACTGTCACTTTTAACATGGTTAAAAATAGTATACGCTTCAAGGCAAACATGAGTTGCTTTGGTTTGTCTGTGTAATCAATGGCTGAATGATTCATGGCTGATAACACGGAAAGTGAAAATGGAAAGCCAGGGCAGGCGATTACCCAGCTGACATACAGCCGAGGAAAAACAGGGGAATGCGCTTCATTACAAGTTGTCATTACTTATGGATTTAACCCACCACATCTCCAGCTGTATCTTATCTTAATATATTAGAGTGTATTTTGGCAATAGTTACAATAAGCTTACCTGATTCTCCAGATGTTTTATTGAATGCATCGTATTTTAAAAACTCTATAATATCCCACCTGTGGGTTGTTTTTAACAAATACTTCAATACAGCATTACCGGATGCAGCAAAATAGAAAAAAATGTTTAAGGAAATAATTTCATTGAGTGAAAGCACTCCAAATTGAGCTCGATGGAAAATGCAGAAACAAGAACTGAAAAAAAGAACAACCGAACGTAAGAGATCCTGCTCACCCTGAAGCTGGATTAGTAACCTTGAAGCCAAATGGTTGCATGCAGCCAAACTGCAAAGTACTAATTCATCTTCAAAATAAATGTAAATTATACATGCTTCATTAATTTTCTCATCTTTGTGTCTTGCATCTGCCAGGAACTGATTTTTAGAAGATGCAATTGATGATTATTGCTAAATTCTTGAAACTAAGTTGGTGTAACTTTGAAGTGTTTCATTGCTTTTCTCTCCTGTTATCTACTGTATGTCAACTTATTAATGACTGTGTAAGCACAACTCATTTTTATTTGTTTCGATCTGAATTTGGTGACTTTTAGGACTAAGAGATGTAACTCATTGCCAGCAAAGCCTAGCACAAGAGGAAAATAGAAAGATGCAATAGAAGGAAAAAACTCTACTAAATTTTAATTTAGAAGCATTGATATGTGATTTCCTGCTTGCCTGGCATGGCATACTTACAATAGCACTTGCTAACCCTAATTTCACTCACTGTCTTTTATTTCCCACCCACCCTCCCTCTGATTAATATGTCAGGGCATCTGAAGCAAGTCTGACTGATTTTGCCTGCAGGATACTGGCACAGAATATAAACAAGTCAAAGCATAGCAATTGTGATGATAGCCATAGAGCAACAAAAGCACTGCTCAAAGCCTGCCCTGTGCAGCTCGGTTGTTGTGCCAGTCAGGCAGCAGGGCAGGGCTGCGTCCACAGGTGCAGCTGCTCCAGGAATCCTTTTAGAGCTCATCAGCTGCAGGGCCCTCAAGGAAAAGAGCCAACTCCTTTCTTCACTTTTACGTATAATGACCCTTATATCTACATACCAATTAATGGAGCTAAAAACAACAACAACAAAAAGCAGTCTTTCATGCAGTATGAAGTGGCTGCCCTTTATGATTATCTTGTTAAAGTCCTAATTTTAAGACAAAGTTCAGAATTTGTAATAAATTATGTCTGCATTCAAAGTTTTTAAACTTGCAGACTTAATTGAGACTGCCTGGAGCACTGGCTGTCTAGAACTTACTAGTGCCGCCCGTAGAGCATGTGTATAGCCAAGTGTGAATCTGAGTAGGCACCGTCACCCCTCTTCTAAACACACAACTTCTACACGTCTAACATTGCCAGTTATTCAAATCAGACTTAAGCCTGGAAAATATAAATCCAAGATACCCACCAACTCGTTTTCCTTGACCCTTTACCTCAACTACTCTCTCAAAATAAACCAATGTGCTATATTTAATGTACATAGAATCCTAAAAATGCCCAGAAACATCCCTCATGCATTTTCCATGTCAGCTTCTTTTCAGTACCTTAAAGTTATTCTTTCTAGGGTAGGATTTTCCAACTGTGTCTTTTCATGTGCTGACACACATGTGCATATGAAACTTACGGTTATTTTGAAAATGAAGGGGGCTTGACTAAAAACACGCCTAATTGGATTCCATGGCTGCTCTGCCTGCTGGACTACTGTTTTTGTCATTGGTCTTTTAACAGAAATCATGCTTAGATGCTCAGGTCAGATGAAACTGCTTCTCCTAAGCCACTAGAAAATTTGGTCTCATAAGAAGAATAAATCATAACTCTGTATAGATGATATCATTGTTTCTGCCCCCTCTTAAAAAGTGAGATTTATAAACTAGGAATTCTGACAAATATCTGTAATCATAGCTGCTTCAGGGAGGCTTAAGACAAGAGGATCAGTTGAGGCACCTCTGGGCTATACAGCAATGTCCCCAACTTCCCAACTGAAAAGTGTGTGCGCGTGTGTGTGGGAGTTTTCAATTCATCAGCGAGGCAATACCAAATTGGGAAGGAAGGAGATTTAAAAAATGAAGATTGCATGTGAATGTGTGTCCATTGCACATTTGTAGCTTGCATTTAGGGCTAAATATTTCGGTAACTTGTAAGGGTAATTTTAAATAACTAGTGTAGATACTTGGCCCAGGTAGCCACAACTGATTTATATTGCTGTAATCTTTTTTACAAGTCCTTTCTGCATCTCCAGCACTTAACATAGTACTTTGTGTGCAGTATGCATGGTATGGAGAGTTCTTCAATTAGGAAGTGCTTTGTCTTTTTTTTTTTCTTTTTTTTTTTGGGGGGGGACCAGGGTTCAAACTCATGACCTTGCACTTACCAGTCAGGCATTTGTGCCACAGGACTATCTCCCTGGCCCAGGAAGTGCTTTGTCTTCATCTGGCCAAAATAACTGAAATCATGCAGCCTCAGTCCACATCGTCCTTTCAGGTGAAGAGCCATGGCATCGGTGCCTCTGTACCTTCTCAGGGCTTCTGTAAGATGAAAAGGCACAGTTACTTGCTAAAGAGAGGCTCCGCGAAGCCCCCTATTCAATCTTGTGTGAGCGCCTCAATTGAAAGGAAGTTCACACACAAGGCAAGACTTAGTCCCTCTGATTCTTGATCACAGCCTTTTCCCTCTGTGCCTCAGTTGTCTGGTTTTCATAGGCTTTGTAGTAGCTCCAAGATTTTTACTTCAGTTAGTTTTTTTTTTTTTTTTTTTTTTGCCTTTTTGAGACAGGGTCTCGCTATGCAGTTGAGGCTGGTCCTGCACTCACTTTTGTAGCCCAGGCTGGTCTCAAACTCGCACCAATCCTCCTGCCTCAGCCTCCCAAGTGCTGGGATTACAGGCGTGAGCCACCACGCCCGGCTTCAGTTAGTATTTTAAGCTAGAATTTTACAGTTGTCATACCTGGATTTATATTTATATTTTAATCCTTTATTTTCCCCCATAAAGGTCTAGAATACAAGACAAGAACATACATTTCTGAACTTGTGAAAATTATAAACATCGAGGTTACACTCATAAAAGTTGTTTTTTGGTCCCTAATGGTTGCTACATTCAAAGGAACTGCTTTCTGTCCATAAGAGACACACTGTTCTATGTCCCTTAATCTATCTCTTCCATCTCCACATCAACCAAGATTTTTCTCACATAATACCTTCTGCCCCAGATCAGTCAGAATTCCACCTGATACAAAGACCACTTCTACTTCATATATAATACTGTTACTATGTAATTTTTTAAGGAAGGCATTACATGAGAAAAATATACTCTTGATGAAAGTGAAAACATCTATTATTTCTCTGTATGGTTTTATTTAAGAAAGAAGTTTTATTTGTAATTGGAAAGTATTCATTTGATCTTGTATTACTAGGAAACAATGAGGGACAATTCTGTGCAGCAGTCTTGAGTTGCATTAATAGCTGATACAAAATAAAGCAATTACAACTGAGTGTGATCTTTTGAGTCATTATCATCTCTAATCACAATTTGGGTCATAGTTGTTTCACAATTTTCTTTTTTATGCAGGAATAATTTCTAAGTCATGCTTCTACTTCAATTGCTCAGAAGTGAGAATTAATTTAGGATTGTATTGTATTAAAACATTCTTTTAAATGCAGTGAGATCCTCTGAAATGTCATAATATGAATAATACAAACTTAGAGTAAGTATACTTAAAAGATGTTTTAGAAATTATGTGAAAAGTTTAATTAAAATCCATATCCAAATATCCTCCAGAATTTATATTTTTTCAGTGAGGAGCAAAAGTCCATAAAACTATACAAGCCCTGAAGAAATAAGTGAGCCCTGTAGGATCCGACAACACAGTGGAAGATTCCTGTGCTGGATTTCTGAAAGTAGAGTCGGTCTGAGTCCCACTAAGAAACTAACCACCTTTCATCTTCACAATGACTTCACCTCCTGGCACTTTACCTTCACATTGATACAGCCTGAAATTCAATATATATGAATCTGAAGTTGGGAGTCTTATGTGTTTTTGTGCTTCAGACTCAAAACATATAAGTGCTATACTACTCCATACATACAAAGTTTATAAAAGAGGTGAGCCCAGTATTTAGCAGTAGCTGTCAAAGGAGTATCCTTGCTGAAATGTGTGCGCTATAAAATGAATGAGCTTGAAAAAAAAAAAAAAATGAATGAGCTTGATGTTTACTCTGCAAGTTAGAATGTAGGGTTGGTAAAGAACATCACCCCAATGCCCCAAAAGAATTAGAACTGGTACTTTTTGGTTCTCGAAACAAAAAATTGGGCTAAATTGTAGAAAGCTACCTATTAACCACTGAAAGGTAGAATTGTTCATGGGGTCCTAAAACATTTCTCCATGACTCCTTTGGTGACATGTATTTGATTTCCTGTTCTCACCATGTGTTTGCCTCCGCTGATGTTGGCTGTACTTAAGGAGAGCTGATTATACATTCAACAAAAGTATAAATTTTTTCCAGTCTCTCAAAAAAACAGTTCTTTTCTTCTTAGACTATTTAACAATGAGAATTTATCCCTTTCCTACCCCATCCTGTTTCTTTTCTTGATTTATTTCTTCTTTTGACAAGATAAAAATCACTAAATTTTAGGCTATTTAGGCTACTTGTATTACTGCAAAACTTTATTATTTTAGCATGAAATAATGACATGATTCAAAAATTTCTCATCATTAGTATGTAATAAGAAAAATAGCAAAATATTTTCAGGAAGCATTTCACACTATGGAACATGAATTTGCAGACCCAGAATTCTAGGATCCATTTATAAAAATATCAGACTCATGATCTACAAGAAACTAAATGAAAAAATCATGCCTTTCATGAACCTAGCCAAGGAAAAAAGAACAGGCTTAGGTCCTGAGTTATGAGTAGATTATTAAACAATAAGAGACACATAAATGCAGTTACACATAATCCTCAGTTGGGCCAGTGCATCTTTAAGAATATCTTTTCAGAGGGCTGGCCAAATAGCTCAGTGGATTAAAAGCACCTGCAAGCAAGCACAGGTGATGAAGGTTCAATTCCTGGGCCTGTTGTGCTGGTGTGCACCTTGATTCGCAGCTCTTGGAAAACTGTAAACAGAATCACTAGGAGTCTGATCTAGTTGTGAGACCCTGAATACTCTGTAGACCTTTCCCTGAAGATACGAAAAATATAATATCTTTTCAAATTGTACACCCTGTAGACCCTTCCCCACAAAAAATACAAGGAAAAAATTGTACAAATGTAACAATTTAAGGATAGGCAATTGAATTTAATGCTACAATGTGTCATTCATATGAGCACTTTCAGAGCTGTAACACTCCCAGACTAATAAAAAAATGGATGAGGTGTAATTCATATGTAGAGTCCATTGTAGGCTTTCGTAATGTGAAGGGAACATGGCTTTCTCATTCTTATTTTTAGAAAATAAGTATTTCATGTCCCCATAGCATGTTGTTAGAACATGCAAGCCTTTCCATTTGGAAAATTAATTCTTGGTTTTACATACCATGCTTCGCATGGGGCATAATGAGACAGCCATTTGGGCAGCACCACTGCTAATCATATCTTTTTTCACTAGGAATGAATGGATTTTATTGAAAAAGAAGATCAATAAGTGGGAGACATTATTAAGAAATAAAATAAGACAGTGT
Organism: Myocastor coypus; assembly: GCA_004027025.1. Classification (NCBI taxonomy): domain Eukaryota; kingdom Metazoa; phylum Chordata; class Mammalia; order Rodentia; family Myocastoridae; genus Myocastor; species Myocastor coypus. The sequence continues at coordinate 38,870 of PVJA010016720.1, forward strand.
TAAAATGGTGTGTTGTCTAGTTTTTCCTGCTTTGGCAATTTTTATACACTTTAAAGATAAATATTGGGGCCTGGCAGGATGGCTCAGTGGTCTAAAGTGCCTGCTTAGTAAAGCTTGGGCGGCTGCAGGGACCGCAGTTCGATCCCTGGCACCACATGCTGTGCCAGTCCTGCCCTCAGGGCAGGCTGAGCCAGCCATGAAAATAAATAAACAAACGAAAGTTCTGAAACAAGAAAAAAAGATAAATATTATTTTTATGACCGCTGTCCGTTCACTTAACTTGTGGTATTTAAAACTGGACGACACAGTTGCATTGGCGAGGCCCTCCAGTCCCTGCAAAGTAAACAAATGAAATCTTGTTAGGAGACTAATAGAAAATTCAATTTGATTTAAAATAATTGTCGTTCTTGAAGTCGCTTTCTAAATGTTGTGTTGTGTTGACAGATCTGGGAAATTTTAGTGGCCGGACAAGGACCGCAGTATCTGTGAGGGAAGGCCAGGGGGTCGTCCTGCTGTGCTCTCCTCCGCCCCACTCGCCAGGTACAGTAGGAACCCTCTGCGTCGCGGGCTCACGTTCACTGTGCTGCTCCGGGAGGGTGGGGGGAGTGCACGGACGGGAACGTGCGGGGCGCCATGCGCATGGTTTGCTTGATACGGATTGGATGACAGATGAGTAATTAAAGATGATAAACTGTGTGCCTCTGGACGGCGACTGAGCTGCTGCGATAAGATTGTTCTGTCCTCATCTAGCTATTGATTGTCACAGTTATGTATCTGCCTGCCCTCACGGAGGAATATATTGCCTAGCATGTAAGGGAGGCAATAATGAATGAGAACCGGCGAATTGTTCGGAGTGTCAGAGTTGAGTTAGCGGAATACTAATGCGCATCTTGTTACAGAAGATAAGGTGGGTCCGTCCTTGCTTGTTTACGATGTTCTTTGCTACACTGGAACAAACACTGCTAAAAAATGTTTTTTGTGTTTCTAAAAATCTGTGGTTTATGAAGTGCTCTTTTCTTTTCTACCTGAGATTTTGCTTGTAAAACTCAGGGAAATAAATCAATAGTTTATGAGGTTTAGGAAACAGAATAGCAAATCATACTCACATAGACATGTCTTTTTCCAAATCGTGACCCAGTTATGTTTATTTTGTTTTAAGTTTTCTAATTTGGGATAAGTGCCTCTGTGTATTTCAGTATCGTTTTTCAGTAATGCAGATTAAAATTACCTGGAATTAAATAATATGGGGGCAGAAAGAGGGAGATCTGGAAAGAGAATAGCATTCAGGGTGGGTCTTTGCATCTCGGTTTTCCATTTCTTAGTATGAGTTTTCTGTGTGCTGTTATTCATTTAGTAATAGAGCCTATTTAGATTTTAGCAGACATAACTTTCAACAAAAATATCAAAAGATTTTACATCAACTTTAAGGTTGTTTACCTTCAGCTGAACCTCCTTTGATTTTTTTTTTTTTAAATTGAAAATCAACTACATCACATTCCAAATGGGAAATAGCTTTGAAATCTTTACTATGAATAGAAACTATAGAGCCAGCGAGATGGTTCAGGGTCTAAAGCACCTGCTTAGGAAAGCTTAGGCAACTGCAGGGATGGTGGTTCAAACCCCGGCACCGCATGCTGTCATGCTGTGCGACCCGCACCACCAGTACTGTGAGGCTGAGGCAGGATGATCTCTACATGTTCGAGGCCAGCCTGGGCCACATAGTTGTGATCCTCTCTCAAAAACACAAAAGAAGAAAAATTGCTGTCAAATCAGTTAGGAATAGCGTGAGTTATGGCCCCTGATACCTAGAAGTTAGTCACTCCAGTCTTTTTGTGAGCAGAGAACACACCTGCATCAAAATCCAAATTTATTTTCCCTCAAGATAGCACATCCTTCAGTGTTTTAGTACAGCAGGCAACAGTGTAGGACAAGTTCAGAGAACTCCTATAGCACACGCATAGATTTCATCCGTGTTGGTTACCAGGCAGGTTTGGCTCCAGGAGAAGCATTAGGAGAATAGTAGTCCAGGCAGGGCCAGGCGGAGAACACAGCGGCCTTTGCGGAGGCTGAACTCGCTGTGTATGACTGATAGGAGCCGGGCAAGCAACGAGTGAAGAAAAGCAGGCTTTCCTCGGATATGATCCGTGTTGACTGTTGCTCCACCTTGTCTTTTAACAGAAACTGAAGTGGGAGGGGATGGCGCAGGAAGCAAAACTGGAGGACTGCCCTCACAAGTTCCCCAGTGGGCAACGGGCCTGTTAGGGCTTTGCTCTGGGAACAGCACTGTAACGAGGAAGTGTACGTAAAGCGCACATGCGAGGAGGCTGTGGACTAAGCCATCATTCAGCCACTGGTGCGAGAGACCCGATTTATTTATTTATTTATTTATTTATTTATTTATTTATTTATTTATTTTTGTGGGACCAGGGTTCGAACTCACGACCTTGCACTTGCCCAGCAGGCACTTGTGCCTCGGAGCTATCTCCCCAGCCCCTAGAGAGACCCGATTTAGACCAGCAAGCCCAAGCAAGGTGCACGGTCGGCGGTCTGGCTGCACAGCACGCTGGCCTCTGGCGCCCTTCCTACCACCTGTCGTGTCCTTCGACCTCCAGTTTTCTGACTGGTGTGGATCATACTCTTTTCTTTTTACTTTCCCTGTGCCCTGATTCAAGGAGCTCTTTAATCTCACGGAAACTTGCACATCGCGGATGCTGTTCCTCGTCTGTATTCCCGCTTCTGCTTCTGGTCCTTGTCCTTTGGTGGTTGCTTCCTTACCTAGGGCATCAATTGTGCCGTTCCTTTTTTGCTTCATGACACGGATTTGACTGCTTGCAAAATCTCAACCCTGGTGTAGCTAGCTCTCAGCATACTCCACACCTGAGCCTTTTCTCCTTAATGTAACTAAAAAGTTAAAACACAAACAAAATTTATGCACAGTAATTTTGATTTAAACCACAAACTATAAACCTCAAGTGCCCCTTAATGCTAATCATAAATTTCAAAACTACTCCATTTTCCTTTACTCCACCTTCATCACGAGTCCGTGTGTCCTCGCGCTCTTACTCCCGGGGGATATCACTTCCTCCCATTTCTCCTTGAGGAGAGAGGCCACCAGAAGCAGCCCCGAGAGCCCCCCTCTCCAGGGCAGCCCCAAGGGGGTCTGCAGCTGCTCCTCATTGTTAGCACAGTACGTGCGCAAGGCTGCACTTTTAAGGCCGACCTCCATTCATGGGCCACGATTAACCATTTTTTTCTCTACTTTTTCAGCTAAACAAACCAGTTCCTAATTCTCTCCTCTTTCTGCGGCAACCAGATCAGAGATTGTTTACTCTGGTTTTATTTCCTCCATCTGAAGAGGCAGAGCTCTTTTAACTCATATTCCTTCAGGCATTCTCTTTTTTCTGCTCTCCTTTGTAGTGAAGCACTTCAAAAGTTTCACCTGTACTCCAGCAAACTTCATACATACATCTTCTCCTCACACCCTCCCACCCGCCTCTTTCCCTATCTCTCTAGCACACTTATTGAGGAGAAATGGATATCCCATAAATTTCCCATTTTAAATGTATTTGAGGATTGTGTGTGTGTGTGTGTGTGTGTGTGTGTGTGTGTGTGTGTGTGTACAGGGTCTCACTATGCAGCCCAGACTTGTGTTGATTCTCCTGATTTCTGCCTCCCTAGTGCTGGGATTACAAGTGTGTACCACCATTCCTGGACTCCATTTCCAACTCCGTGTGCCTAGGGGTGGACCTTCGCAGCATGGGGTGCCAGGAATCTGACCCTAGCCCCTGTGCTTACCTAAGCAAGTGCTTAGTCCGCTGAGCTATACCATTGGCCCTTTAAATGTATTTGAATTAATTTGATTAAGTTGATGCCATCACGCGATTATCAGCAAAATGAGGCTTTGAAAACTATCATCACAAGCCGGGCGTGGTGGCGCACGCCTGTAATCCCAGCACTCGGGAGGCTGAGGCAGGAGGATCAGTGAGAGTTCGAGACCCGCCTGGGCCACAAAACTGAGCTCAAGGCCAGCCTGAAATATACAGTGAGACCCTGTCTCAAAAAGACGGAAAAAAAAAAAAAAAAAAAAAAAAAAAACT